>CBVK0101197870.1:0-38212 GCA_900067695.1 Picea abies | reverse complement strand
GCTCTTCCGATCTCACGACCGCTATCCAAAAGAACATTTCCATGTCAAACTGTAGCTAGATATGATTTCATAATTTTGGCAACTAAGGGACAATTTGGAGTATCTTCCTGCTCATCAATATACACCAATTGATCAACCATAATGTTGTTACTCATGCTTGAACATTTTCTTTGAATCTGATCTATATTTCTTGCAGATCTATATTTCCATGCAGCGGATCAACAATTTTTCGGGCTCTATTTGATGTTATAGATCTGGAGAAACCCTGCATTGGAGTAGATTGCCATTTACATATTTATAGTGGAGGGATTGTGCCCGTTCTCTATAGAAGAGTCTCATGCACACCTTTTGGAGGTGTTCATTTTACCATTAATGGCATGAATCCCATGGTGTTGATGTAATCGTGGGAAGTTTTTTGGTATGGATGGATCTCATGATGCAAATTGAATCCTTGATAGTGCCTCTTCTGCATGATTTTGGTGGGTGGTTTTGAACTGATATTAAATGTTTCAAAAGTATTTCATTCCAAAGCTTGATCTGCAAGCGACGGAGCTTCAAACAATTTTTCATGAGGTGTTTTTTCTATTGTGTAAACTCACCTTTCACCTTTCCGGATATTCCCCTCTTGCAGCTAGAACCAGATCTTTCTCTGCAATTTGGTAACTTCTTCAATTTGATTTGAATAACTCTCACTAGAAATTTATTTTCACCACACAAATAGCATATTATGTTATCATTGGTGCATCAAACACCACAATGGACATAAAATTCGGGATAACTCAGCTGGGATCAAAGCCTGCACTAGAGGTAGAGGAAACGTCATCGAGAGTGCCAGATCATGTCATTCATGGTATTCTAAAACTAGACGTGATTGAACCTGGCGTGGACATACTTGTTGTGTGGTTTCCTTATGATTTTTTTTGCGTAAGTGGGATCATTTCCATAAATAGAACTCATCACATGTGGCAACATATAGTGTGAGTTGCATCTGTAATTTTCCACTCCTTTTATTTGATGTAACTATCAACTCCGTGCCTCCGTGCAAATGGAATATGATTGTTAAATCCTCCAATGATAGAAATCCTAAAAGAAAATCTTAATTGGAAATGATCCAACTATTTCCATGTACACAACATGCACAACTGTCGTGAGATTGGTGTAGATCACATACAGATTAATAATATTGAGTTTTATGGGGGTTGTAGACTATGCAGATCGAAGCGATTCAATCAGTGTGTGTGCATCCTTTGTTGTTGAGATTTCCATCCTTTCTTGGCTCTTTGATGAGAATTTTCCTAAGTCATAAGTCATGAAAATTTCACATAAGTTGTAAGTTAACCAACATTCTTATGGTGGCGTTGATACCGAGAGAAATGGTGATCTCATCTTTGCAAGGCCCATGTATGAGATTACATTTTCATCAGATGATAAGTCAAGAAAGTAATATTGGAGGATATTGACAAAATGAATTAATGTGCAAGGTAGATTTCTTTTTGAGAAAATAAAGAAAATTAAATTTTGTAAAAGGGTTTCTAGACCAACCTTTTTCCCTTCAAGAATTGTTCTCAAGTATGAGAGCTAGTTGTATAGTATGAGAGCTAGTTGTATCCAAAAAATAATTATAATAAAAAAATTATTTTTTGTGGTGTGGAAGTGTCCTAGATCCACTAGAAGTTGAATAAGGGGATCTTAGGAACACCTTTCATTGTGTGGGATGGTGAAATATTTCTTGAATGTTTTCATAGTGTTTTGTGTCTAATTTTGACACTACACTTATAATTTTTGTAACAACACAATTAATGCCATTCAAGCACAATCAAAGCACCCAATTAAGAAGCAAATAAGATATCAAATTGACATTCACATCAACATTGGACACATCAAGCTCATAATCAAGGACTCAAAGCATCATCAAATTTGAAGATCAACTCAACTTTGAAATCGAAATTTATTATAAACTTGAAAATAGTTTTTTTTGTAAGTAATCAAGATCAACTATAATTATTTTGTAAATTTCCAATCAAATCAAGTTGAGTTGTATTTTTCAGTGCATTCTCGGTTGATCCCAACACCAAAGAGTCATTGTAATTTTGATTTGTAATTGACAAAGATGAGTAGTTGAATGAATCATTGTAATACTTTGGGATTCATTTTTGGTGGTAACCGACATCCTCAACTTTTTGAAAATTTCAAGAGATCATGAAAGTATAAGAAAGTGAGTTCTTGGAAGCAAATTGAAGCAAGCGAGTTCAAGAAAGTGAGTTCAAATGGAGTGAAGTCTAGAATTATTAGAGTTACTGAACACTCTAATAAAAACTACTGAAGAAAACATCGTGTTATTGAACAAAGAAACTCTTCAATTAGTGCTAACTTGTTTGCAAGTGACGCAAGCTAAAGTTATACTTCTTCAAGAACAATCCCATCTATTGAATGATGAGTTGATAAATCTCAAAAATCAACAGCCAATGAAGTATTCTGAACTAGTTTTTGTTCAGCACAACCCTCTCTATGATGATGATGATGATGATGATGATTTTGATCAACATTCATTGAAGGAACAAATCAACAAGCCAACTTTAGAAGCAACTTCAAATGAAATGAATAGCAAGCAGAAGATGCCAAATCACAATGTGATACAACAAGTATAAGTGAAAGTAAATGTAAAGCATGCCATCAAGTACAACATGATCTTTACAAGCCCATCATCAAAAATTGGGAAGAATTACACTTCAATAGAAATCGAAATGGCTTATGATTTGAAAATAAAAACAGTTTTCAGATTCCAACTTACTCCAAACCAATTTTTTTTGTGAGCGTTGGATTCCTTCAAGAAAATTCAACTTCACCTGTTCAAGTTCAAAATTTGAATGATAAGTGCAAACATTGTAATCGAGTTGGTCACATGGAGAATCAATGTTTTGATCTCCATCCTTGCCAACATTGTGGTAAGAATAACCATTCTTCAGAAAGATGTTCAACACTAAAGAAATCTGCAAGATTGAATATTCACTATGAGTGGATTGATCCTTGGAAATAGTCATCAACAACCAAGCGATTATATAAGTCTTACTGAAGAATTAAATATCGAGTAAAGACCAATCTTGTATCACATAATATTTTTGTACCTCACATAAGTGGTCACCTTATGGCATAGCTTTCGAGCATGGACATCATGGGATGAGATAACATGTGGTTTTTTCCGCATGCCCACATTTTGTTGTACTCAAATAGAACAAGTATGGTACTCTCTTGAGCATAGAAACCAGGAGTACACTGATGAAACTATCATGCACCTTAAGGGGGGCAGTTCAAAATTTCAATGATGATGGTTCATGAAACCACTTGTGGTCTCTCCTTTTAGCTGACAAAGGGGGAAATTGATGATGAAATTGAATATGGTTGTCAGACATAAAGTTTCGACAACAACAGAAATCAAAGTTTCCAGATGGGCAACTGCAGTCTGTAAATGACAAACTTTGGCAGAATGATGGTTCTATATTGAATCATACATTGGGATGTTGATTTTGAAAGCAATGATGTGGACATTTGGTTCACCTAGATGGTCATTGGACCTAGCAGAGGACATATGGATCCTACTGCATTACAGCTTGGCATTGATTGAGTTTTCAGGCATTTTCAGGGATGTGGCAGACTTGCAGCTGATTCACTTCTCTTTGTTCACTCTCATCATATTGGAGTTCACATCAATGAAAACAATTGTTGGCATTCTGGCTCACATGATTACACAGTGAGGTTTTCCAGATTTATCAACATCCATATTTGGTGGTTTTTCAGGCAGTTCTTCATTGTGGCTCAGCTCAAGAGTTTCAACATGAAGACTTGGAGATATACTAGTTTATGTACCTTGTATGATGGTATTATTAATCAAACTTATGATTTAGGGGGGGAATGATAGCCTCTTTCTCAAATACAATCATTAAGTCCTAATATACCACCTTTGTATATTTTACATACTAGGATATAGTTGTTATCCTAAGTATATTTCTAGATTCCTATATTGTCTCATCCTACCTTATCTCCTGATGAGTTGTCGATATGAGAACAATTGAGGTGGTTTCATTATTGTATTATATATTTGTATCATTAAGATGAATACAATGTTAAGAATTATGGCTTGAGGCCTTTTCCGCCAATCTTCTTGTCCTAATATTCTTATTCTCAATTTATTCATTCTAAACCTCTCCAACACCTTCTCTATGTACTCACCTTGAGACAATATCAATTTGTGATTTTTCCTGTCTCATGTTATTCTCATACCAAGGATTTTCTTTGTAGCACCTAAATCCTTCATCGCAAATGAATTAGATAATTTCTTCTTGAGCACATTTATATCCTACATATTAGACCCTGCAACAACAACAAGCATGTCATCTACATACAATAGCAAGATAATATAGCTTCCATTATCTAGCCTTTTAAAATGAACATAGTGATCCGAATGACATCTACTATAACCTTGTTCTGTCATAAATATATCAAACTTTAAATACCACTACCTTCGAGCTTGCTTTAGTCCATACAAGCTCTTTTTCAAACTGCATACCAAATTTTCCTTCCCTTTGACCTCATACCCCTGTGGTTGTTGCATATAAATGCAGTCCTCCAAATCCCCATGGAGAAAAGTTGTTTTTAAATCTATCTATTCAATATGAAAATATTCCACTGCCACAAGACTTAAAATAGTCCTAATTGAAGTCATTTTAATAACAGGAGAAAATATTTCATCAAAATATATACCTTTCATTTTTGCAAACCTCTTTACAACAATTATAGCCTTGTACCACGTTATTCCTCCATTTTCTTCCTTCAACTTGTAAACCGATTTATTCTGCAATGCTCCTTTTCCTGAAGGAAACTGAACCAAGTCCCAAGTCTAGTTATTTACCAAGGAATCCATTTCTCTTTCATGTCTTGCTCCCACTTCTTTTTAGTGTCTATTTTCATTACCTATTCATAATATTCTGGTTCACTAGAATTAGTCAACAATAAATAATGTAATGAAGGAGAGTATCATTCAAGGGGTCTACTTAACCTAATAGATATTCTAACAACACTTGTAGAAGTTTGAGGTACATTTTGCTCCTTTTTTTGTACATTTTCATTTTTTGGTACCTTTGGAATTTCCTTTTTAGTGATCTCATCAAGCACTATGTATTCTAGTTTTTATTTTTCCTATTTCTTTCCCTGCAACTTATCTTTATACATGAACTTCTCATTGAATATGACATCTCTACTCCTAATGATTTTGTGATTTTCATAATACCATAAGTGATAACGAAAATTATTAACACCATATCTAATAAAGGTACACTTCTTGGATTTTTCCTAAATCTTTGTTCTATTTAATTTATCAATATGGACAAATTCTTCACAACCGAAAGTCTTCAAAAAAGAATAGTTTACCTTTTTACCTGTCCATTCCTCCTCTAGAATTCCACCCCCCAAATATCTTGAAGGTCCTATGTTTATTAAGTAAGAAACAATATCTACAACATCTACCCATAATTGTAAGCGAAACCCAACATGCAATCTCATACTCCTTGCCTGCTCCATGATTGTCCTGTTCATCCTTTCTAACACACCATTTTCTTGTGGTTTTCTTAGAACTATTTTATCTCTACGAGTCCCATGGTATGAATAGTAATCATCAAACTTCTTGATGCAATATTCACCTCCATTTTCTGATTTGAGACACTTCAACCTTTCTCCTGTCTCATTCTCAACAAAATCTTTCCATTTCTTAAAAGTATCAAAAACATCATATTTTTATCGAATGTAATAAACCCAAGTTTATTTAGTTGCATCATCAATCAAACTAACATAATAACGAGAGCCACCAGGATATGATACCTGAGCTAGTCCCCATACATCTGTATGCACAATCTCTAACTTTTCACTTTTATTTTATTTTCCGACTCGGAGAAACTTGACTCTCTTTTGTTTTCCATAAACACAATGCTCACAGAAATCCAAATCAATTTGTTTAAGATCTAGCGACAAATTTCTTTTTTGAATTATATGTATTCCCTTCTCACTCATGTGTTCAAGCCTATGATGCCACAGTGATGTATCCTCTCTTGTAGAAGCTAAAGATATAGAAGAATCAATATTCCCAGTACATAAATACAGTGTACCTACCTTTTCTCCTTTTTCTATCACCAGTGATCCTTTTGCGACCTTCCACACCTTATCTGTAAATATAGATATAAAAACTTCTCTTTCCAACTACCTAGTTGAAATTATACTTTTTCTTAGATCTAGAACTTGTCTTACCTCTTTCAAAAACCATTGGTTTCGATTCTTTTTCTTTATTGTACCTTTCCCATTCCAACAATTTTGCATGGCGCATCATCACCCAAATGAACATGTCCGAAATCACATTGAACATAATCTAGAAAATGTTTCCTATGGGGTGTGGCATGAAATGAATCCCCTGAATCTACTACCCAAGACTCATAAATATTATCTACATAAAGAATCAAATCATCTTGTAACACATTTCGTGTTACATTTGCTTCTTAATTTTTCTCTTGTTGTCCATCTCTTTGTTTCTTTGAAGCTCTGCAGTATTTCTTCATATGTCCTTTCTTCCCACAATGCCAACACTTTATCTTTCCCAGTCTATATTTGGATCTTCCCTTTCTAGAATTCCCATGGTTCCCTAAGCCCTTTCCTCCATCCTTTTGTCTTCCTCTATTCTCCATAGTCAATGCATTACCTGATGTCTCACCTGTGATTTTCCATCTTATTTCCTCGCTAAGGATAACACCAACAACATCATCAAATTTTAGAGTGTTTGAACCAGAGACATAGTTACTTATAGCCATGACCAAGCCATTCCATCTTTCTGGCAATGAGAACATGATTAGAAGAGCGGTGACATCATCATCAAAGTCCACTTTTACAAAAAATAACTGATTAGTAACCATATTAAGTTCATTTAAATGATCTACAATAGACCCACCTCCTGACATGTTCATATTAAATAATCACTTCATTAGAAATACGTTATTGGATTCTGAGAGTTTTTCATATAGTTTAGCAAATTCATCCATCAATTCCTTCATTGTCTTTTCTTTTGAAATATTGAAATCCATCGACGTTGTCAGGATTAGTCGTATTGTTCCCAGTGCCTTTCTATCGAGAACCTCCCATTCTTCGTCCTTCATGACCATAGTCTTCTTTTCTCTTCCTCCCCATGGTAGGAATATATACTTTTGATATAAATAATCTCCCATCTTCATCTTCCATAACTGGTAGTTTTGGTTGTTAAATTTCTCGACCCTAAAATTTCCACCTTCCGCCATTGCTCCCACTCAAACCAGGAACCCTATTTTCCTATGATTTACATTTCTCTCTGATACTAGTTGTTGGAAAAACAAGATCAAAGAGCAATAAAATAAAATAAAACGTGGAAATAAAACACACAAGATACACAAAATAATAGAGACACATATATACGTGGTTCACCCAGTGTGGGCTACATCCGCGATAGAAATTATTAGGTCCTTCATTTTTATTATCCATCAAAATTAAGGGATATAGCCTATAACTCAACTATTGTAAATTCCTCTTCTTTTTCTCACAGCCTCCTCTCTCAGAATACAATATTCGCGCTAATACATAGTCACAATAAAATTCCCTCATAAGAGAGGGTTTCCTTCTAGGGAAAAAATCCCTAAAAAATAAATTCTATTGTCAGATATACAACCTTATAATGAACAGTCCAGATTGACTATGAAATTATAGTATTTTACAAGTTAAGTTTTCCCAATATTTTTCTTTAGGGGTGTTTCCCCTAAATCCCCCACTAAGTGGGATACAAAAATTGTTGTCGCCCCCTTGGACCTCCCTAGCCACAATTTTGGTGGGGAAATCCCCCCCACACCCCCCATTAGGGATTGGGGTCCAAGAAGAGCTGAAACAAACCTCCGAATCAGGAAGATAATCAGGCTCCACAACTAACAATCTCCCACTTGGAAATTGATCACAACAAATCCACTAATGTTGTGCATGTTGCACTATACTCCACCTTGGACCTAGAAAAATTTTCATCTTCACCTTAATGCTTGAAGGCCAACTGAAAATGAGCAGGAACTCCCTGGTTACTCCCTGTATTAACATGTCTGCAGGATTTTGGATAATATGTATATTTTCCAACTTCAAATGTTTGTCTTCCAAGACATATCATACGAAATGGTACCTGAGTTGTATATTCTTTGCCTTTGAATGGAAGGCTTATTTATTTTCAATATGAATGGCAGTCTCACTATCACAGTACATCCTTCTATTCTCCTGCTTCTTTCCCAATTCCTCCATAAACCTTTGTAACCAAATCTTTTATTTCCTAGCCTCTATAGTAGAAACATACTTGCTTTTGTTTTTGAAAGTGCAACAACCTTCCATAGTTTTAAAATACAACTTACTATTGTTCCACCTACAGTAAAAACATACCATGTGGTGCTACTCCTATCTTTATCACCTTCCATATCTGAATCAAAATATCCCTATAGAAAAATGTATGAACCTCCAAAACATAATTCATGAGTAGAAGTACCTCTCAAATACCTCATAATCCACTTTACTTATGCCCAATGTTCTTTACCTAGATTGTTCATATACCTTCTCACAATTCCCACTACATGTGCAATATCTGGTCTTGTGCAAACCATCGCATACATCAAGTTGCCAATTGATGATGAGTAAGGGACATTAGACATGTATTCTATCTCCTCCTATGTCTTGGGACACATTTCCTTAGTTAATTTGAAATGGTTGTCTAAAGGTGTACTAACTGGTTTTTCATTTTTCATTCTAAACTTCTCCAACACCTTCTCTATGTACTCACCTTGAGACAATGTCAATTTGTGATTCTTCCTATATCTTGTTATTCTCATAACAAGGATTTTATTTGTAGCACCCTAATCCTTCATTGAAAATGAATTAGCTAATTTATTCTTGAGCACATTTATATCCTTCATATTAGACCCTCCAACAAGCATGTCATCTACATACAATAGAAATATGATATAGCTTCGATTTTCTAGCCTTTTAAAATAAACATAGTGATCATAATGACATCTACTATAACCTTGTTCTGTCATAAATCTATCAAAATTCAAATACCACTACCTTGGAGCTTTCTTTGGGCCATACAACCTCTTCTTCAACCTGCATACCAAATTTTCCTTCCCTTTGACCTCATACCCCAATGGCTATTGCATATAAATATATTCCTCCAGATCCCCATGGATGAAATTTGTTTTTACATATAACTGTTCAACATGCAAATATTCTACTTCCATAAGACTTAAAATAGTCCTAATTTAAGTCATATTAACAACATAAGAAAACATTTCATCAAAATCTATACCTTTATTTTGTGAAAACCCCTTTACAACAAGTCTAGCCTTGTACCATGTTTTTCCTCCATCTTCTTCCTTCAACTTGTAAACCCATTTATTCTGCAATTCTCTTTTTTCTACAGGAAACTGAACCAATTCCTAAGTCTATTTATTTACCAAGGAATCCATTTCCCCTTTCATGCCTTGCTCCCACTTCTTTTTAGTGTCTACCTACATTACCTCTTCATAACATTCTAGTTCACCAGAATCAGTCAACAATAAATAATATAATTAAGGAGAGTATCGTTCAGGGGGTCTATTTAACCTGGTAGATCTTCTAACAATGCTTGTAGGAGTTTGAGGTACCTATTTCTCCTGTTTTTGTACATTTTGATTTTCTGGTACCTTTGGAATTGTGATTTCAGTGATCTCATCAAGCACTGTGTATTCTAGTTTTTCTTTTTCCTATTTCTTTCCCTGCAACTGATCTTTGTACATGACCTTCTCATTGAATATGTCATCTCTACTCCTAATGATTTTTTGATTTTCATAATCCCATAAGTGATAAAAAAAATAATTAACACTGTATCCAATAAAGGTACACTTGGATTTTTCCTCAAGCTTTGTTCTATTTTCTTTATCAATCTCGAAAAATGCTTCACAACCGAAAGTCTTCAAAAAAGAATAGTTTACCTTTTTACCTATCCATTCCTCCTCTGGAATTCCACCCCCCAAATATATTGAAGTTCCTATGTTTATTAAGTAAACAAAAATATCTACAACATCTACCCATAATTGTAAGGGAAACCCAACATGCAATCTTGTACTCTTTGCACGCTACATGATTGTCATGTTCATCCTTTCTGACACACCACTTTCTTGTGGTTTTCTTCGAACTGTTTTCTCTCTATGAGTCCCATGGTATGAATAGTAATCATCAAACTCCTTGATGAAATACTCACTTCAATTTTTTGATTTAATACACTTCAACTTTTTTCCTGTCTCATTCTCAACCAAAGATTTTCATTTCTTAAAAGTATCAAAAACATCATATTTTTTTCAAATGTCATAAACCCAAGTTTATCTAGTTGCATCATCAATAAAAGTAACATAATAATGACATACATAAAGATATGATACCTGATCTATTCCCCAGACATCAGTATGCACAATCTCTAACCTTTCACTTTTCTTTTCTTTTCCGACTCTGAGAAATATGACTCTCTTATGTTTTCCATAAACACAATGCTCATAGAAATCTAAATCAATTTGTTTAAGATCTAGCAACACATTTCTTTTGTGAAGTATATGTATTCCCTTATCACTCATGTGTCCAAGCCTATGATTCCACAGTGATGTATCCACTCTTGCAAAATCTAAAGATATAGAATAATAAGTATTCTCAGTACATAAATACAATGTACCTACCTTTTCTCCTTTTGATATCACCAGTGATCCTTTGGTGACCTTCCATGCCTTATCTATAAATATAGATATAAAACTTCCCTTGCCAACTACCTAGTTGAAATTAGACTTTTCCTTAGATCTGGAACATGTCTTACCTCTTTCAACAAGCATTGGTTTCCATTCTTTTTCTTTATTTGTACCTTTCCCATTCCAACAATTTTTCATGGTGCATCATCACCCAAATGAACATGTCCAAAATCACCTTGAACATAATATAGAAATATTTTCCTATGAGGTGTGGAATGAAATGAATCCCCTGAATCTACTACCCAAGACTCATAAATATTATCTACAGAAAGAATCACAAAATCTTGTAACACATCACCTGTTACATTTTCTTCTTGTCCATCTCTTTGTTTCTTTGGAGCTCTACAGTCTTCTTCAGATGTCCTTTCTTCCCACAATTTCAATACTCTCTCTTTCCCATTCTATATTTTGATATTCCCTTCCTATAATTCCCATGGTTACCTGAGCCCTATCCTCTATATTTTTGTCTTCCTCTATTCTCCACAATCAATGCATTACCTGATGTCTCACTTGTTCTTTTCCATCACATTTCCTTGCTAAGGATAACACCAACAACATCATCAAATTTTAGAGTGTTTGAACCAGAGACAAAGTTACATATAGCCATGACCAAGCCATTTCAAAATTCTGGAAATGAGCACAGGACTAGAATATCCCTGACCTTGTCATCAACATCCACTTTTACATAATTTAACTGATTAGTAACCATATTAAGTTCATTTAAATGATCTACAACAGACCCACCTTATGACATATTCATATTAAATAATTTCTTTAGAAGTATCTTATTGGATGTCAAGGGTTTTTCATATAGTTTAGCCAATTCATCCGTCATTTCATTCATTTTCTTTTCTTTTGAAATATTGAAATCCATCGATGTTGCTAGGATAGGTTGTATCATTCCCAGTGCCTTTCTATCGAGAAACTCCCATTATTCATCCTTCATGACCATCAACTTCTTTTCTATTCCTCCCAATGGTAGGAATAGATACTTCTGATATAAATAATATTCCATCTGCATCTTCCATAACTGGTAGTTTTGGGTGTTAAATTTCTCGACCCTAAACTTTCCATCTTCCACCATTGCTCCCACTCAAACCAGGAACCCTATTTTCCTATGAGTTACCTTTCTCTTTGATACCAATTGTTAGAAAAATAGGATCACAGAGAAATAAAAAAAATGTGGAAATAAAACACATAAGAGACATAAAATAGTAGAGACACAGATATACATGGTTCACCCAGTGTGGGCTACGTCCACTAGATAAATTATCAAGTCCTTCCTGTTTATTATCTATAAAAATGAAGGGATACAACCTACAACTCAATCACTGTAAATTCCTCTTGTTTTTCTCAGAGCCTCCTCTCTTAGAACACAATATTCACGATAATACATAGCTACAATGGATCCATTAGTAGATCTACCTCGGTCTACATATGTACCATCTTTTCTTGTAATACCTCCAATGGATTATAGATTGTGTTGTCTTTCATCGCTTCCAATTCATCTTACTTCCACCTTTGATGGGGCCTTCTCTCCTTCCACCCATAGCCCACCATATGGATCTTCATTGGGAACTAGATATGGAACTTTCACTTCGATATGTGCTAAATGCAATTTCACTTTGAGATCGAGGAGAGCTTATTCCTTTTCCTTCATGAATGACCGATGAGATTTGATGAATCCATAAAAAATTCCCTCATAAGAGATGGTTTCCTTATAGGAAAAATAACCTAAAAAATAACTTCTTCCATAATATCTACAACCTTATAATGAACGATCCATATTGACTACAAAATTGAAATATTTTACAAGTCAATTTTTCTCAATATTTTTCTTCTGGGGCATTGACCCTGAATCCCTCGCTGTGGGGGGCTAAAAAAATTGTCGCAATCCCCCCTGGACCTCTCTGGTGAACATTGTGGGGGGGAAATACCCCCCACATCCCCCCGTTAGGTAATGGGGTCCAGGCACGGCTGAAACAAACCTCTAAATCAGGAAGATAATCAAGCTCCACAACCAACATAATCTTGGCCTAAGACTAAACATTTTGGGGAACTGACACTAGGAGAAACAATAAATAAATATTTAAACTTATTAATTTCAAATGATGTATCACTTAAATCAGACTCTGACTTAGTTCGGACAAGAAAATTTTCAAACTTCACAACAAAGGGAAAATTTCAAGACTTTTAACTTTAGACTTTGCAAGGAAAATTTTATTTCTAAGGACATTGAATGTATCTCAAATGATCTTTTATAACTTTTCTTAATAATTTTTCAGGTTCAAATGCATCTTTTGGAGGATTTGGGTCTGGATTATTCCTTGTATGAATCTTCTTGGGAGCCAAGATTTCTAGTGGGGTGATCTTTTTATAATTGATCTTAACAATGAAATCACCAGGGTAAAATTATACAGATGAATTTTGTATATGATTCTCTATTTACCCTTAGGAACCAGATATTGAAACCTTGTCATTATTTCCCAGGGAATATTTCATCTTCGTTCCCCGTTAACGGTGCCAAAATGTTATCACTCTGTAATTTTCTTGTATGCAACATAAAACCTCAGAGGTAACCACAAACATATTTTCATACTAGAAACTATCCTTTTCCCAGTCCAGAGAGGGATTCCTATCATTTTTTTTCAATCAATACAATAGATAGGTTCTATGAGAATAAACAAGTATGAAATGGTTATTAGGGTTGCGAGGAATATCTAGTGGGCATGGTGTCATAAGAAAAATCAAATAAAGGTTTTTAGAACTTGGAAGAAAACTTTTAATCTTAGAGGCCAGACAACCAACTATTGCTAGACATAAAATATTAAAATATGGATAGATGAAAAGAAAAACATTCAAATTCATACAAATCATCTAGCTTATATGAACTATGCATAAACTTACGAGTCTGAAAATGAATATTTGAAACAAGATAGATACAGAGCATATGAAAATGATTTATGCATCAATACTTTCTTATTAAAAAATAGAATAATGCATTTAATGGAAACAAAGAGAGATAACACATATATTAGGAGCACATACCACAACAACTGAACATAGGAATATCTGAGAAAAAGACTTAAGCACTTGTATTCCAACCTTTCATTAATATTCATAAAATATTACAAAAACCAACAATATTCTTACTCAACTCTTGAACCCTTCTATTTTATTTTTCATTATAATAAATAACATTACACTTCATCTTGATTACATGAAGTCATAATAGTTAGATTTTCTTACCAAAAAAGAAGTTACAACTGATAAACTAATTTCATAACAAATTCCCAACTAAATTGCGACGAGTTCCTACAATTTAGGGTTTCAGTTTCTGACTAACTTATACACCCTAATACATTTATGTTACATATATTCAATGGAAAAATGATTGCATTATCCAAATATGATGTTGACATATCGAAATCATTCCATATGGAAACTTAAAATACTCATTTACATGTCGATTGGTGATTTCACAACAACAAGAACATGTTGCTATGAAATCTCTGTTTTGGAAGTTTCACAGCGAGAGTTGTTGTGAAATATCTTTTTTTCATTTGTTGATGTTGAAAAATGTTCCAGACTCAATCCAAAACCATATAAACTTCACAAAAAAAAATTCAATGACTTATCCTGAGTGTTATCGAATTATTCCATTGTAGCTTGGGCCAACAAGTCTATGTTCTTTTTTTCCATTTGTTCCTTTATTAGTCTTTATTTTTCCCTCAATAAATCATTATGATTTTATAGATTATTCATTTTTTTTGTAGGGGTAGATACCTCTTGACCATTGTTTTTCCATTTTCCAAAGATTCTTCACACAGGTCCAAGTCTTCTTCTATCCTCCTTTTCATATGCATGTTTTCTTCCCTTAATTTTACAATTTAGGCCTCAGCCTCCTTCAAGTATTTCTTTAATCTTTTGGTTTCCATGTATTATTTTTATTTAGGATACTTAACCTCAACCATTTCCTTAGAAACACAAAGAATAGGTGTCTTGGATCTATTTTCCTCAACTAGGATTTGCTTTCTTGTTGATGACCTAGTTATAGGCCTGCCGAGCTTTTCATTGTTAAGTGTTTTTGGACTAAACCTCACTTTCTTACCTGATGGAGTTTTATATTATACAACATCCTTAATTTAAAGACATTGAAATGTTTCATATGTAGGAATTTCATCTACATGATATTCATCTACAAGGTCTTCATCTACATGATCTTGTTTCTTTGTTACAGACCTGGTGAATGGTTTCCTAGGTTTTGTCACTTTTTCTTCTTCAGGAGGGAAAATGATTTGTTTACCTTTTATCTTGTTTCTTCTACTGTCAAGAGTCTTCTCAATATCTACAATTGTTTCAATGCCCTGAAATGGTTTTTTACCCCTTTTTATGGATCCTTTGCTATGAGAAATCTCGATTGAAGTCTCAGGAGTTTCGATCACAATGAGATTCTCTTTGTTATCTCCTTTCTTCCTTTTCAAACTACCAGAGACTACTTTACTACTTGTAGAAGGAGTACTTCTTTTGGATGGTGGGGAATTAATAGTTTCAGCAAAAAACCCTAATGCATTCAGAAATTAATTCCATTCTCTTTTTTCTTTCTTGAGTTCTTCAAGGACCAACAGTTTAATGAGACTGAAGTGAAAAATAATGGGCTCAACTTGATTTGACTTAGCTTGTAATTTATCATCCATTTTCCCCATGCTCCTAGAAAGATAATATGGGAGGTTTAGGGATTTTGTACCTGTAAAGTGCATGAGCAATTTGATATGGTAAAGGTATACCTTGTTGAAATTCCCTTCGCATATGAAATATCCTTTTATTACCCTCAACAACTTATCATGATCTTCAAGCATGTAATTTCTAGGACCTCCTTTTGACAGGTTCTCATTTTGAAATTCTTCTTTGAAATAGTAATTACAATATTAGGAATCTAGAGGTGTTCCCTTGAACCACCTTTCACCTTGCATGGGTATCCTTGTTGTTGAGGTAATTGTTTGTTCAATGACTTGAATCTCCAGTGATCTAACCTTTGTCTTGATCCCTTCAAAATTTAGGGAAAATTTCTTTGCCACCTCCATGTGTCCTCCCTATATATTCTCACAAAATGTAAGGCATCCTACTTCCTAGAAGGATTCTATGAAAAAAATATTTGAGTCCAACAACTGCAAACCTTGGGGTTCAAATCTCACTATGTCGCCTCCCTTGTGAACTTTCTTCTTTTCTTTGTTTTGATCCATGGTTGTTTATGAATATGTCTGGAATGATGATGGGTACATAGGATATCAAATCTTAGACAAAATGCATGGAAAAACCTGGTGTATTAGGGTTTAGTTGTATGATAGGGCTACAAGGATTTAACAACAAGGATTTTGCAATGAATGAGATAGCGCAACTTTAATAGGATATTGGGGTATTAGAACCTAAGGAAAATGCAAAAACAAATGGAGTTTCAAGGATGTTAAATTATAGAGCATGAATTTAGGAACTTGGCGATAGATTGAGCTGGTCCAACAATTTCAAAACAAACAGGAAATTTCGCAATGCATGTAGATTCACAAGGACTGTGAGGGGTTTCAAAACAACTGTCACAATTTTGCAGCAAAGTTAGAAATTCAATACTTTAAAAGGGGAAACTCCTCATGAATTATAAAACTTGATTTACAACAATTGTACCAACTTTCATGACCTCATTCCCATGAATTCCTAACCATTATGGAAAGGTTTAAAGTGATTTGACATGATGGATTGATCACTGCGGAAAGATAGGATATTTTGCAGTGCATTTGAAAATGATTGGTGACACATTTTAAAAGGTACCAAAATGGATTTGGAAAGCTATGACACTTTTGGTACACATTTAAAACTTCTCACATGACATTGTGCAATGATTTTAAAACTCTCCCTCTCTAATGATGACATGAGGTCATGTAACCAACTAAAATGACCTTGAGACAAGACTGACCACTTTAAATATGACTTGGAATGACACTCTAACCCCCTATACATGACTCATAAGTGAATGAAATAAAAAATATTGTCATGGGACATTTATCTTAAGACCTTGACACAAATGTTTTGAGAAATCAATACATGACCACAATACTGACTCACCAAAACTATTGTTTTGACTTTGTAAATTAACACTCCCTAATAGGTTGGAATATCCCAGCAAGTGTTTGTGGATGTTATATTTCCCAACCTACATTTTTTATGATAACACAATGATTCACAAATGAAGAGGCAATGTATTTCTTTCTCCAGACATGAGATGGTCCCTTAACTCGTTTCTTCTTCTCTAAGGAATCATCTAGCTTTCTTGGGATCTCTCATATTTTCTTAGACTTCAGGAAGTAGTGGTGTGCTAAATGAGGATGAAGATGAGACATCATCCTTATAGAGTAACCCTCTTCCGATATGGATTGATTAGTCTTCTATCCATTTTCTCCTGTAGGATTTCCTCCATCCCGCCCATATCCATGAGTTTCAATTCATGATAGATTACATGTCTATTTATGCTCATGATTATTATGTGTTGGAATTATCTTTTTTTATTGTATTATTAAGCACAGGGGAAGATACCTCGATGAAATGGTGAACATATGGTTGCACTAGTTGTATGAATTCACCTTCCATCACCCATCACCTGATATTCAGGGCCCTGGGTAAGTAGGTAAGTCATCTTTCTTTCCTTGCATTTGCATATTTATTTCTCATGATAGTCTACTTGTATTTTATTTTCATTTTTCTCTACTTTCTTTATTGATTTACATGTTTATTTTTATCATATATTAATATATATATATATATATATATATATATATATATAGTTTCTATATTAGTTGTTGTTTTTTCATTTTTGGATTTTGATATATATGGACGAAGGGTGATGGAACCACCCTAGATTTTATAGGTTGTTGTTTCAGTGTGTGTAGGCACAGGTCTACCAAGAGATGTTTCAATTATGTTGCACTCTATGGTGAGTACATGTCCCCAAGTAGGAGCTAGATTTTATCCCCAAATCCTAGGGATAACTAAGGAGATGATATCTCGAGGCCCTTAGGTTGCATACATGGATTACTAAGAGATAACTTGACCAACAGTGTCCACCTACACATATAGAGAGCCGCTTCACCACCACAGTTCCAATTTCATCATGATGGTATCCACCACATAAACTAGCTTTCGGAAGACATTGGGTCTTTCTCCATGAGGTACAAGCTAGGTATCATGGTGAGTGTCATTTCAATATTTGAGTCATTTGAGTTTTTTTCATTTATTACTTCTTTTGATTATCTACCGGTTGCTTGGAAATTATTCTCTTTTCCTTGTTTCACTTTGGTGGTTGACATTGTTCCCAAGTAAGTGGGTCACCCTTGGGGATATTTCTACCACCAAGAGGTCCTCTTGATGATTCATTGTTCTATTCTTGACCATACTTGACACTTTCCACACTTCATCTGCTCATATCCTTACCTTTTGGGATTTTGGGGTGTACTGACCCAAGAAGGGGTTGTCCCTCATTTCATGAGAAGAAAGGGTTGAATTCCCATAGGCTTGTAGCTAGAAAAAGATGAAATCCAATCATTAACCTTCTAGATTCTCTCCCAAATAGGTCTTTAGAGAAATCAAATACTTCTCCTAAAAAATCAAATACTTGAAAAATAAAACACATAACATAAATGTCCCACTTGATCGAGGGATTTACAAAAAGTGAATTAAAATATAGAATATAACCCCATGGAACTATGTGTAATTCTCCCTTCAAGTGACACTTTGGTATTTCCACCCAAGCTAATCGATTCATCCTAGGGAGTACCTAGTGTTTGGACCAAAATTAATTAATTGAAATAAATGGACTTGGAAAAGGGATACATTGAAAACAAATGTGCATCACAACCTCTACAAAGGCACCCATAAATGAGACACTGTGATCCCTTGTATTTCATGAACCCCATGCCTGAAAAATTCCCCCCCCCCCTCAATCCATATAATATTCTCCACATGTCTTAGAGGGGGATTTCACCTAGGAAACACTCCTTGACCTAGGGGAAAATTCACCCAATAGGTCACCTTGTCAACCCTCCCATACCTAAAATTGGAAAGTTGCATAGGGTATTTGAGTAATTGTTTAGTTTGATGAGGTGGTTTTAGATGCACATTATTAGGTGTCTCTTTTATTGACATGATTTACTCATCATGATTCATTTGACTTTATATCCTTGGAGGGAATATTCATTGTCTTTGTAGGACCTCGCTTGGTGGAAAGATTTGGGATTGAAGCCCACGGATTAGATACCATGTCCCACACATCTAAAAATGATGGAAACCCTTGGAGGCTTGAGATATTCCTTAGAGGACCTCAACCATGCCCCTAATGTTTTGCCTATGGAGGCCAAAACGACACACTTTGAGGGCTCGACGCCATGCATGGGTTATGGTTTGGTGGTGATGAGGACACATGGCATGATTTGAAGGAAGAACACCTTCGATCAGAGAGGAGATACTTGGCACAAGGACACATGGCCTTTGGATGCCTAGCACATTTCATCATCAACCCCACATTTTTCTTCTAAGTGTCAAAATGTTTCCCTTGAAGGGTAACATTTTACTTTTAGGGTTTCCTTCATGTGGAAATTATGAATTAAATATTATTACTTTGTAGAAAGGGAGAAGTAAGGGTTGTTGTCCCCTTACTTTGTGGTTTACCCTATGTTTTTTGGACAAACTCTTATTAGAGGTTTTTGTATAAATAAAGATCATCTCTATTTCATTTTTATCATAGCTCTCCCATGTGGAGAAGGATACTTGGATGAAATTTTCTCCCTACTTGGGAAAATTCATTCTCTCTCTATATTGTGACATGGTTTATCTCTTGTATTATGGAAGGAACTGGTGCACTATCTCTTGGAGGTTCTTTCTCTTTCCCTAGTGATGAAAATTCTTGGTAATTAGGGTTTGTCTTGGCATTTTTCTTGGAATTTGTAAGGAAAATATGCATTTGTTAGGTTTTTTTCTTGTTCCATGGTTGTTATTGGCTAGATCCTTGGAGGAGTATAAGGGAATAACCATCCACCAAGTTTGATCAATGTTCTTTTTTGAAAGGACTATTGCAAAGATTTCTAGGAGGAGTAAAAGGGTTTACGCCCTCCTAAATCTTTCCTTGTTATGGTTACTTTCTCAAGGGAGTAAAAGGGATTACACTCCTTGAGAAGTAGTAGGCCTAACCTAGTACAAGAAGTATCCATAAACGATTTGGAAAGGAACAAATAATTTATTGCATTGGAAAAATAAAATACCTGCATTGAAATACGTGATTTTACAAGATATTGAATTTGTTCAAAGTGGAATCAATTCTTTGACTCAATCACTTGATTTAGCCACTAGGGAATTTTGATTGGTCAAAGATATCTTGATGTTGTTACAAATATATTCTACAACCATTAGGACTTCTGCAAAATCTCGTTTTCAAGCCTAATTTCTCATTCTTTTACCGTTGGAAATAGTTGGAAAGTTGTTATTGTTAATCTACTTGATGTTGGATATTGTTGGGAAATTTTTTGGCTAATTTCTTGGGGTAAAAGTTGTTTTTTTAGAAAATATTTTATACAACCATTTGGATTATCATCTTAAAACATATTTTTGCATCCCTAATTCACTGTCAAAAGTTGTGCTAGAGTATTGGGAATTAGTCTGCATGTTTAGTGCTTCATTTCCTAATAAATACTTGATGTTTTTAATGGTTTTTTCTGCAACAAGAAATTGATTTCATTTCTGATATATATATAATATGTTTATTTTTGTAAATATAGACAAAAATCCTCACTTTCTTGTCCCATTGATCTTAAGCCTTGTATCAGTTTTATTTGTCTTGTCTCGGGTAGGTATAACACTTTGGTGCAGGTACTCAAGTCTTTGGAAATAATTTCCTTTCAAAAAGACTCGTTTTCAAGCCCTCATACTTGTTCCATAATTTAATTAAGGGATCCCTCTCATTATCTCTACATCTTCCATCTCAATCCCCTTAGGGTCACCTGGGATTCCCCCCTCTTGGTGAAAAATTCACCTCTTAAGTGACGAGAATACTTATCTAAGGTGGAAGTGGGTAGGCATTCTCCTAGTTGTCGCCATATTGTGGTTTGGGTCAGGATTTTCCCAACCTACATTTTGCGCAATAACAATTCAAAACCATTTATGACTATATGTCAAATATGGCATTCATATTTATTATATAGATAGGGGGGAAATGAGGAAAAATAGTTTAATGTGAATGACATAAATGGGAATAAATTTATAGAAAATGAAAATTGTGAGGGGAAATGTCAAGTCTATATAATAACTTTTTATTTATTTATTTATTTAGAAATCACACATTATCATTTTCCTTCAACTATTCAATAACCTCTAGATCATCAATTTATGATACCTAATAAAAATGACCAACATATTTTGTTCATCAGTTTCATTCAATAATAATCATTTGGGATAGTGAGGTTATGCGAAATAAACCATCCAGAGACAATAGGTACATTGTTATCACTATGTAAAAGTAAATGGCCAGGATTCTTTGTAGCATGTAAACCCCAATCAGTCACATAAATGAGTGTAAAACAATCTTAGAATAACTCAAGTCAAGGAAACAATGAAGCCAACCCTTTTCTCAATCTTAATAAAATAGAGTTGAGGCCCATCTCTTCATTCATTAATAGGATTCAATAAATTGTGAAATGAGCTCAGGTCTAAGAATTTTAAATGAATACTGGTTATTATAGAAAAATTGAGAAGGTAACTTTAAAATCTAATCAAGTATCATAAAAAAATAGCATGGATCAAATCCAAATTGGCTTCAAATACTTTCTCGCATAAATAGTAAAAAAATTGGGTTCCTTCCATTTTCCAACAGCTCAGTTTTGAAACCAATACCCAAAACATATCACAAGAATCAAACAACATGCATGTATAACACAAAGAACATGCTTCAACGAGCTCATAGTCAAAATTTTAACTTCTTGTGCATACCGCCAAAAATAAATACAAATGGAGCTCAAACCTTACCCAAGACATCATTCTATGAACCCAGATTCAAGACCCATCCATACTTATTCACCAAACATAATTGGATCTGTCTCAAACTCATATAAATACAAAGAAAAAATCAAGTTCAAATCTTGACCATATGGCATGAAAAATAAATATATGGACATGGCCCATATTGAAAATTTTTGTTGAGATTCAACAAGAAGATCCTAGTGAAAATTATGCACCTACACTAGGATGGAGCCTCAAGCTATTTTTAGGTGGAATTCTATTTTTATATGATGAGAAAATTCTATTTATAGATGATGTCTATTTATTGTTAAGATATTTAGAGACTTAGGAGTTAGTTAAGATCTACCTGGTCTAATATGTTGTTAGGTAAAAGTGTGTTTCTTAGTGTGTTTATTTAGTATGCATTACTATGCATTTGTAGTTAGGAAATCTGACTGTCACAATATGTTCCCGACATAGAGTGATTCAACGGTTCATACTCTCCTCGATCTTAATGAACATTGATCCATGGCTTGACACCCGATTGGTCCATGATCTCTATTTAAAGAGAATGGAGGGTCATTTGTTGATGATCGATTGTGAGAAACTCTCTTGTAAAATCTCTTTGTAATCTTTTTCTTTACATTAATAAACTGCTCCAAGTGGTTGCGTTGGCTGGGGCCGTGGATGTTTCCCCGTAGGGGTTTTACCATGTAAAAAAATTGGTGTGTTTATATTTGATCTTTTTATGTGAGTGGTTATTGAAGGTGTTCGTCCTCTATTGGAATACCTGTGTTGTTGAACAAGGTATTAGAGCTTGTTTGAAGACCCGCTCCTGTTGTAGATCGAGATCATGAAGTTGAGTTGCCTCATCTCCATTTTCCAGCATTTTCATACATTTCTGCACTGCAAGGATTGTTCCATTGCATCCGAATCACTCGTTTCATTCAGGTACACTTTTCGTTTCACTTGAAAAGGTTTCCCTTTCCCCAAGATACAACCATTACAGTCAGATCTGGAGGTATAAAGCCTGAATACACATTTTTTAAATTTCTGCAAAGTTTTATTTTGATTTTATTTCGGTTTGTATTCTTTTATTTCCGGGTTGCTACTTTTTTAGATCTGCATATGCTCTTTTCCCCGCACCCTGTTTGATCTTGGAAAATCAGAAATATATAGGAAAAGGTGCATCTTCCGAGTAAGCTAACCGAGATCTAACCCTTGTTGTCATCGAGAAGCAAAACTTTTTTCTTGTGTGAAAAGAGTTTTTTTTTAGCATGCTCTCCAAGGCCGTCTTCAACAACAACAACAATCCTCCTTATGAACATTACAATACGTTTTGTTAGACCATTTGGTTAAAACTTTCCTTATTAAGTAAGAGGCCTTGAGTTCAAGTCTCTCTTGGGTTAACTTTTTGAAAAAGTTCATACTAAAATTGTAAAGTGTATTTCACTTCAAGTATAAAAGTGAATCACTATAAGTAGCTTTAATATTTTATTTTAGAGTTATTTATTTTGAATCTTTTTTGTTATAAAGTAACTTCATTGTAAAAGTGATCCCCACTTCTCTTTATAAAAGTGGGTCACTTCATAAAGCAACTTACACTATCACGTGGTCAGTTGGTTACCGTTTATGTTTTTTTTTAAAAGGGCATAACTCTCACATCGGAAGTCTGTTTTCAGTGTCATTTTTTTTTAAACCACACAATGTTTCAAGATATTTCCATCCAGATCATCAGTTTCATTTTTTAAGTCCATATTATCTTCATATTTCATATGGCTTCTACAATTAATGCCTTGCTTACCAGCAACAACTACTTCCAATGGTAAATCTCATGTGGAAGATTTATTAAGAAGTAAAGGTTTGTACCGGATTACCTTAGGAAATGAAAAATCACCCACTGATAATGATAAGAAAGCCAAGTGGGATAATAGGAATGATGGAGAACGAGGACTAATTAGAATGTCCATCTCTCCTAATTTAACATACCACCTTCAAGAAATTGATGACCACGAAGAAGCTTGGGACAAGATTGAATCTGTGTTTGGTAAACTCACTATTATTCGAGCACAACAGTTAGAAAATCAAATATTGACCTTGAGTCCAAGTGATTTTTCTTGCCTTGGAGACTATTTATCTAAGTTTAAAACACTCAGAATTTTATGTGAAGAATGTAAGATAAAAATGGAGGAAGAGCGTTGCATCTATCTTATTCTTTCTAAGCTAGGTAGTGCATATTTTGTGTTTGTACCTACATTTTATGCCATGAGAGAGGCTCTAGGGAAAGCTTATGAAAAACTCACTCTTGAGTCCTTTTTTTCTTCTTTGATTAGAGAGGAAGATAAGCTTATATAACTTGGAGTGATCAGCACTACAGGTACCTCTAACAAAGCCTTAGTTTCCCAGCAGAAAGATAAACCCAAGTATCCCAAGAAGCAATATCCTCGCTACAACAACAAGCAATATAAGGGTTCCAAACCCACTTAGATAGTTTCAACTCCTAACAGTGACAAAGGAGAAAAATATAAAAATAAAAATACTAACAGACATTGCAACTTTTGTGATAAAGACGGTCATGATGAGTCCAAATGTTTCAAGAAGATGGCAGCTTTAGAATTAGCGATGAAGAAGCACAACATCGGTATTGATTCTACTTCTTCTTCTTCTTCTCATGGACATGCACTTTCTGCTTCTAGTTTCTCCTTCAATACACCTTCTACTTCTACTTCTGATAAGCGGCTTATTGATTTTGGAACATCTTATCATATGGCTAAGGATAGAGACATGTTTTCTACTCTAAATGAATGTAACACCAAGAAAATATTTGTTGGTGATGATAGATCTCTTAGTGTTGAAGGATCTGGAACAGTACAAGTAGAAAATGGCCATTTCAATGATGTCTTATGTGTTCCAAGTATTTCTTGTAAGCTTCTATCAGTATATCAAATCACTCATTCAGGTGAAGGTAAAACCATAGATTTTTCACCTCACCAAGTTGTAATCAAGGATCTAAATGATCTTAATCATGTTCTTGCAAATGGAATTTTTTATGATATTACCAGGTTGTACAAGTGTGACAACTTTGGGTCATCATCTTTTTCATCAGTTTTTGTTTCTCATAGCGATGACTTGAGCAAACTTTGGCATGAGCGGTTTGGTCATCTAAACTATCGCTCATTGCAGAAACTATGTAATCAACAGATGGTGACTGGTCTTCCTCTTGTTTCATGCAGAGATGGTGTTTGTGTCGATTTTGTTCTCGACAAACATCATCGAGACAGTTTTGAAAAACATGCCTATTGGCACACCTCGGGTCCTTTGCATCTTGTTCACAGTGATTTGTGTGGTCCACATTTTTCTCCTTCTTTTTCTGGGTGCAAGTATTTATTAACTTTCATTGATGAATTTCCCATACGTACTTGGGTTTACTTCTTAAAACCTAAGAGCGAAGTTTTTGATAAGTTTTTGGCCTACAAGGCCCTTGTAGAAAAGCAATTTGGCCATCAAATTCAAAGGTTAAGAACAGATAATGGAGGTGAATATGTGAAAAATAATTTTACAAATTATTGCACTACACAGGGAATCCAAATGCAACACAGTGTTCCATATACACCACAACAAAATGGTGTTGCTTAGAGAAAGAACTACATGTTAAAAGAAATGGCTAATTGTATGATCCAATCTAAGGGATTAAGTCTAAAGTATTGGGCGAAAGCCATCAACTGTGAAAATTACATAGTAAACCGCACTCCCACAAAGGCTCTTAAAATATATAACACCAAAAGAAGCTTGGACTAAAATTAAACCAGATGTAAGTCACTTCCATGTATTTGGCAGTATAGCATGGGCTCACATTCCTAATGAGAAAAGGAAAGCATTGCAGCCTAAAAGTGAGAAGTGTATATTTCTTGGTTATTCTGAAGATGTCAAAGGTTACAGACTTCTTCAATCACATTGTAATGAAATTATTATTAGAAGAGATGTTAAATTTGATGAAAATATCTTGGCCTACGAGCCTAATTCAACATTTGTGCCTTCTTTGGCCTGGGAGCCTAATTCAACAGTTGTGCCTTCTTCATCCTACGAGCCATATTTGGCATTTGTGCCTTCTTTTGATCTAGTTTCTTCTTCAGATGATGACAGTGAGGATGAAAATCCACCTCCGCCTACTCACCCTCCTCTAGATGAGTCCTTTGAACCTGAACCAGCACCAGCTCCACTGCTTCCTAGATGGGTATGTTCAGCACGAGAAGCAGCTGGTGATCTTGTCAGTGATCCTTCAGATCAACGTCGGACACATTCACAATTCCAGTGAGCCTCTTCTCTTTTGGATCAAGTTTCAGAAACTGATGATCCAGAGACATTTGCAGAAGCTTCAGTTCATCCATATTGGGATGCAACAATGAATGAAGAGTATCATTCTTTAATGGAAAACGATACTTGGGATCTTGTACCTCTTCCAAAAGGAAGAAAACTTGTCAGATGTAAATGGGTCTACAAAACTAAGCATGCATCAGATGGAAGTGTTGAAAGACACAAGGCTCATTTAGTTGCCAAAGGATTTTCCCAAGTTGAAGGAATTGACTATCATGAAACCTTTGCCCCTATAGCCAAAATGAATTCCATCCACCTTGTTCTTGCCCTTGATGCCTCACATAAATGGGAGATCCATCAGATGGATGTTAAATCTGCCTTCTTGCATGGATATTTGCAAGAAGAAATATGCATGGAACAACCTCCTGGCTATGTCCAGAATGACTCTAGCCTTGTTTGTCGCCTTAAGAAATCTCTTTATGGTATCAAGCAAGCTCGATGAGCTTGGTATGCCAAAATGGACACCTTTCTTATTGCCACTGGATTCTCTAGGTGCCAATCTAATCCTAATGTCTATACCAAGAAATTAGGAAGCCATCTCATAATCCTTGTCCTTTATTTTGATGACCTTATCCTTACTGTTAGTGACTCAAAACTTTTAAACCATGTGAAAACTAGCCTTAAGAAGAAATTTGAAATGACAAACTTAGGATTTTTTCATTATTTCCTTGGCCTCCAAGTTTTTCAAACCAATGAAAGATTTTTTCTTTCCCAATCTAAATATGCTTGTGACCTTATTCATCGCTTTCACATGGACTATTGTAAACCAACCCCTTATCCCTTTTAGTCTAGAGTCAAGCTTATTGCCACTTGTACTTCTCCTGAATTTGATGCCACCTTGTATCGTCAGTTAGTTGGTAGCCTCTTATACTTGAATCATACCTGTCTTGATCTTTCCTTTGTTTTTGGTCTTGTTGCCTGATATATGCAAACACCCCATGAAAGCCATTGGAAAGAAGCTAAAAGGATACTTCTCTATGTTCGTGGTACAATTCAGTTTGGGATACATTACAGTTCAGGGGGGAATCCTTTATTGGTTGGTTTCAATGATTCAGATTGGGCCAGCAACCCTGATGATCGGAAGTATACTGCAGGTTATGTTTTCATCCTTGGTTCAGGACCTGTCACTTGGGCCTGTAAGAAACAACAGGTTATTGCACTTTCTTCAGCAAAAGCAGAGTACCAAGCAACAGTAAATGCAAGTCAGGAAGGCCTATGGCTTCAATAGATCCTTTCAGATTTTAGATTCTAGCACCAGCATCTGGACAGCCTTTGGTGTGACAATTAGAGTGTCATCAATCTCGCCAAAGACCCAGTTCAACATTAGCGTAGCAAACACATTGAGCTACACATGCACTTCATCAGAAAGCTAATTCATGATCAAGTTATTGAAATTCTCTTTTTCCCTATAGAAGATCAAGTTGCAGACATTTTTACAAAGTCTCTTACATAAGTGAAGTTTTCCAAACTTCGATCTATGTTAGTAGTTTAGGAAGTTGTCATTAAGGGGGGATAGGCTCTAATGCCTCCTTCCTTCTCCTAATGTGTCACTATTGTAAATCCTTCAATCCTATCCCAAGTTGTTCTTAAGGGAGGATGTTAGGATATTTAGACACTTAGGAGTTAGTTAATATCTACTTGGTCAAATATGTCATTAGGTAAAAGTGTTTTTCTTAGTGTGTTTCTTTAATATGCACTAGAATGCATTTGTAGTTAGGAAATCCAATGGTCACGATATGTTCCCGACATAGAGTGATCTGACGGTTCATACTCTCCTTGATCTTAATGGCCATTGATCTGTGGATTAACACCCAATTGGTCCATGATCTCTATTTAAAGATCATGGAGGATCATTTTCCGATTATCGATTGTGAGAAACTCTCTTGTAAAATCTCTCTGTAATCTTTTTCTTTGCATTAATAAACTTCTCCAAGTGGCCACGTTGGTTGGGGCCGTGGATGTTTCCCCGTAGGGGTTTTACCACGTGAAAACATCGGTGTGTTGATATTTGATCTGGTTATGTGAGTTGTTACTGAAGGTGTTCATCCTCTATTGGAATACCTGTGTTGTTGAACATTTATAGATGGTGAGCGAATTCTATTTATAGATGTATGTCGACTATTATTATCCCTTAATAATAGTTGGACAATAAATATTAGTCTATTCTCAATGAGCACTTGGAAATAGTTAACTGAAGTGGCAAATCAATTAGCTATAGGAAATTCAAGTTCAAAGGTTGACTGGTGGGACATGCAAGTCGAATTAGTTGTAACTAAGTGATTCGAAGTTGTAACAGAGTTGGATGTGTAGTTATCTGAGTTGTGAAGTAGTTTAACTCAGTTAAGTGAGTTAAGCTCAGTTGTACTGGTTGTAACTGAACTTACACTAGTGAGAGATCAGTGAATTAATTATTAATTAATTCACAATTAGTTATCTCACATACAACTAAAGATTTACCATTGTTAACTACATGCATGTTAGATTCAGTGGAGACCCAGTTGAGATAACAGGTGAAAGGGACAGTTTGACTATCAATTGTGACATTAGTGAGTGCACTCATGAAACTACGCACACATTGGATGTGCCCATGAGGATTGTGAAGCCTAGGCAAGAGAAATTCATTCATTGGAGGGATTTCCATCCTCAGGGATTTGTGCAGAGGAGGCAGGTTGTCTGGAAGCAGTAAATTGGCACGTGAATTTGTCAATTTTTGTATGACAATGTGAGATGATTGTATATTGTACTGAGAGATATTGTATTATAGTTTTGCATGAGATTTTTTCATTATCCATGATATATACATAATATATGATAGTGGGGTTTTTAGCTTTATGATTTCCCGGTAAAAACATCTGCGTTATGTGTGGTTGATCTTTCTTCTTGATATTGCAATTGGCGATCGTGTTTTAAATTATGAAAGAGTATTAGTAGAAGAGATTTTGTATTTAACAGTGGCATATAATTGTTAGATCAGGTGAATCCAAGAAATACATAATTTTTATTAAAATTTCTACATGGTATCAAAGCACAGGAAATTGCAGAAGCTAAGTTTGTGATTGGATAGAATTCAAATTTGCAGAAAGACTTTCTTGGTTCTACATCTGATTCAAGATCGAAATGGATTTCAATGGCTTGGGAAGCTCGAACTACATTGCTTGGAAGGACAGGATGGAGGTAGTACTCGAAGAAAATGGCTTGAAGGAATTCATTGACAAAGATGTTCCTAAGCCATATGTTAGAGACGCTGCAAATCTTGATGCATGGAAAAAGAAAGTGGAAAAGGTGAGGAGGATCCTGTTGGAGGGAGTATGAGACCACATTGTCTCAAGCCTCCATGGGAAAGTAACACTATATGCAATGTGGATGACTTTGACGGATCTATTCCAAAACAGCAATGACCATAGGAAATCGGCGCTCAAAGATAAACGTAGGAAGATCAAGATGGAGAAGGGCGACTCCATTCCAAAATATATCACGAAGTTTGTCCAATGTCAGGATGAGCTGGGGAGTGAGGGAATAACAATCACTGATGATGATTTGGTGATCTTGGCTCTCCTAGGACTTCCCAAAAATTGGCATAGTTATCAAGACTCTATCAATGGAAGGGAAAAATTGCTAGATTGGAAACGACTATGGTCGGATTTGGTGCAGGAGGAGTTCAGGAGGAACACCAGAGATGATGATGAAGATGATTGTGCTTTAACTTCCAAGGCAAGGAAAGGGAAGGGGAATAAATTCCATTCAAAATCTAAGTCTAAAGGAAAGATGTTGGGTTTGTCCAAAGTGAAGTGTTTTCACTATCACGAACATGGGAATCTTGCTACTAACTGTCCGTAGAAGACGAAGAACAAGAAGTTCATTGGAGCTACAGCTGGTGAGGCCCTTGTCTCTCAATTTGAACTTGACTTCTCCTTGATCACATGCATGGCATCAAGTGCATTGGGATCGGTGTGGTATTTAGATAATGGCGCTTCCTTCCACATGATGGGAGATAAGGAACTTTTCAGTGACTTAGAGGAGAGAGATCTCAAAATGCATATAAAGATGGGTGACAATGGATGATATAGTGTGACTGGCATTGGTACCATTAATTTTTAGAGGGATTTAGTAAACCATTTCAATTGAAATATGCTATGCATGTTCTAGGTCTGAAGAAAAAATTGGTCTCAGTTGCAATGTTGGAGGACAAAGGCTATGACATTGTTTTCAGCGATGGAAAATCTTTCCTGTGACATAAAACAATGAGTCAAGTCAAGAAGATAGGGATTCAAGTTACAAATCTCTACAAGATGGAGGTAGATGGTTGCGCTGCCATGATGGGCAAGGCATAAAAAGTTGCAAGCTGGGATGAGGGCGAATTATGGCATAGGCGATTAGGCTATATTCATCATGGAGCCTTGAAAATCATGCAAGAAATATCTATTGGACTTCCAATGAGAACACTTGCTCAGTTAGATTAGTGCAAGGGTTGCACCATGGGGAAGTATGTAAAGTCCACCTTTCATGAAAAGGAGAACCATGCTTCGGTGATCCTGGAGAGAATTCACACAGACGTGTGTGGACCATTCTCAGTTGCTTCAACAACAAAACATAAGTATTATGTTATTTCTTGTAAATGTTGGATCTTATTCATGTAGAAGAAGGATCAAACATTCTCAAAGTTCTGTGAGTTTAAAGAATTGGTGGAGAAAGAGTCAAGGAAGCAAGTGAAGGCTCTGAGGAGAGATAATGATGGAGAATACATCTCTAACGAATTCAAATACTTATGGAAAAAAGAAGGAATTTGAAGAGAACTCATAGAGCCTCATAACCCACGACAAAATGGGGTCATGGAGAGGAAGAATAGAACGATTATGGGTGCAACACGAGCGATGTTGCATGATTAGGTCCTACCAATGAATTTGTTGGAGGAGGCATGAAACACTGTGTTTTATGTGCAAAACCATTTTCCTCATAGAGTACTTGGCATGAGTACACCTGAAGAAGCTTTCACTAGTAAGAAACCTGATGTTTCTCATTTTAAGATTTTTGGCTCATCTGTTTATGTGCATGTGACCAAGAACGCCAGGACGAAGCTGGAGTCGACTGCTGAAGTTGGGATATTTTTGGGGTACAAATAAACACCCCATAATTATCGTGTGTATTTTCCTAACAGTAAGATGACTATTATGCGACAGGATATAAAATTCGATGAAGGGAAAGCCATGCAGTTGTCGCTTGAGAGGGAGCTAGACTTGCATGCAGAGGATGAAATGTTGTTCCCAAAGATGAGTCTCAAGATGTGGATCAACCACATGAGGAGGTTCATGGATTGGAAGAAGCCACACATGCAGATCCATCCATCAGAAATGGCAGAAAGCGCACCACGGAAGCTAATATATTGAGACTAGATGTTGCACAAAATGTAGGAGCCCCTACTTCACAGCGCAGACATAGACAGTATCCTGATCGATTTATTGGATACATGGCTCTCATGAGAAAATGTATTGTGACTTAACCATCTTCCTTTTAGGAAGAAGTGCAAGATCCCACTTGGGTTGATTCAATGGTGGAGGAGTATGACTCCATTGTCAAAAACAGTGCATGGGAAATTGTCCCAAGACTGGTCGACAAATCAATGGTAGGTTCGAGATGGATCTACAAGGGTAAGATTTTAATCATTGTTCTTTATGTTGATGATTTAATACTAACTAGTTATTAGTAACTGATACACTCATGCAAGGAGGTCCTTGTAAATGAGTTCAAGATGAAGGATATGTGTCTTCTTCATTATTTCCTTGGATTGGAAATATGGCAGCGAGATGGTGAACTTTTTGTGTCTCAAGGAAAGTATGCAAGGGAGATACTGGGTTAGTTTCACATGGAGGGTTGCAAACCCATGGATACTCCTCTTCCAGGAAACTATAGGAAAGAGGATTCTACTTCTGGAGAGGTAGTTGATGCTACTATCTATCGACAGTTAGTGGGTTCACTAATGTATCTAGTGAACATGAGATCAATCATTTTCTATGCGGTTAGCCAGCTGAGTCAAGAAATGGTTAAGCCTACCAAGTTCTTTTGGAAGGCGAGTAATAATGTCCTGAGATACCTAAGGGGAACATCTGAGTATGGCTTATGGTATAGATAGATGGATGAGGTGAAGTTGCATGGCTTCACAGATGCAGATTGGGTGGGCAGCCCAATAGACAGAAAGATAACATCAGGGGGGATATTTAGTATCGGATCTATAGTTGTTTCTTGGTACAAGAGGAAGCAGATATCCCTGGCACTCAATTCAATGGAAGAAGAATACATAGAAGTGATTCAAGGTGCATGTGAGGCTATCTGGATGAGAAAGATATTGGTTGGTTTGTTTGGTTCTCATTTAGATGCGACAATGATTCATTGTGATAATCAAAGTTGCATTAAACTCTCGATTAATCATGTGTTTCATGATAGATCTAAGCATACTGTAACATCCCGCTCTGGCGCACTGAGACCACTTATTATTTGAGGACACTTGCTCGCAAGTGATCTGGACCCTTTTTGACATTAGACCTATTATATTTGATTATGATGTGATTGACAGATGACATGATGTGTTACTATTTGATTAGACGGGTGCTATTGACTCAGTTTGATTGAGTGTGCAGGGTTTTTGACCTTGAGGATGCAGAGGCATCGGTAGAACCCCCTCGGACTCCGGACTGAGTCAGGGAGTGTGCTTTTGGGTTGATATGTTTATTATGATGTTTATTTGATTGATGACTTGATGACGACTTTTCTGACATGATTATTGGTGGTGTGGGTGAAATTTCTCTATCCCACAAAAGAAAAAGAAAAAAAAAAAACAAGTTGTTCGTGCACTACCCTGCCCCTCATCCCACCCATCGCTTAAAGGAATTATGGGAAGTAAGAGCGTGGGAAGGAGGTTGATTCCAGGAATCACCCCTCACAAAAAAATTCAATCATTTTCATGTTTCTAATTTTGTTTTCGTTTTTAATTTTATTTTTAAATTTGATTTTAATATGTTTTTATTTACATATTTATTTTTTAAGATTTTTTAAAATAATCTTTGGGCCTTGTGTAGTAATTTGAAATGGATCTTGATATAATGTGTCATCTATTTGGGTACTTTCGCGGTGGAAAATTGGATCTATAGACATGAAGGGCCCATATTAGGGGTAGGATTTATTTTGGTGATTTGGGGTCTTGAAACTTTTGAAACTCATTTGGGGCATTAAATGGCCATTTTGGGGGCCAAAACTTCGCAAACAAAGTCCCCAGTACTTTGATGTTATTCTACATTTTGAGAGTTTTCCAATGGCACAAAGATCATCTCAATTGGAGTATGTATGAGGAAGTTATTCTTTTTGCAAATTGATCTATGATTTTGACCACCATGGTATCGAGAAGATGTCATATTATCTCATGTTAATCACACATGTGAAGCTAGTCAGGTGTGGAATTTCAAGAAGATTCTAGAGGGTTCAAAGTCTTAAGCCTAATTGAGAATTGCCACATGGAAAAATCCTAACCCTAACCTTAGACAACTATCAATACATATTAAATATTGGGCTACTAGGAAATGAAGAGGTTCCATTTTGGTTGTATTGATTTATTGTTCCACACTTTAGCAGAGAAACTGAGGGGGATATTGTGAGTAAAAGAGAGGAAACATAAGACCTTGTAGAAACCATACAATAATGGGTTTATCTTTCATCATTTGCATTTTTTTTTCTCTTTTTAACCCTTTTTCTTATATTTTTATTTAGTTCTTTATGATTTTTTTTAGAATAGTACTGAGTATTTAGGTTCTGGTTGATAAAATGCTACAATTTTAAGCTTGAAAGAAAGATGATGTTACTGATAAAACTCTTTTTCAATTTTGGGGGGTTGATTTTAAAATTTTGGTTGTAAGGGTATCAATTGTCAAGACCACAATTTAAAAAATGTTGTAATTTCATCCTTGGAAAAAAGGGGGTGCTACTTGGAACACCATTTTTCGATTTGAAGGTTTATCTTAATTTTTTGGTTGCAATGGTATTGGTTGTTAAGTCCATGGTTTCGAAGAGGTTGTAGTTTTAACTTTAAAAAATCATGTTGTTGTTAGCATAACTTTTCGATTTGGGGATCGGTTCTAAGGTTTTTGTTGGAAACATTAGGAGGTTGTTAAGTTCATGGTTGTAAAAGTGGTAATTTTAAATCAAAAAAAAAGGGTGCTACACGTTATCCTCTTATGGGTAAGTACCTTTGAATACCTTCACAAAGGTGTTATGTAGTTGATTGCATGAGATATCATGCATCTCTTCATCAAATCCAGACAGATTCCTTCATTTTCTCCATTTGAGACATGATCGTACTAGCTCAACCACGATATAGCTCAGTTCAGACCAAATATTTAGATGTCAGATACACTTTGATGGTCTAGTTTTCTTCATTGACATTTCTTGTATAATACTTACTTAAACATGATAATATAACCTCCTCGCATGTCTTGAAGTTGTGATTACTTTATGAATGTTGATTAGCATTTCATAACATACATAATTTTATCACTTGCGTCGTATTACCTTGGGGAATATTTTTTCTGTTAGAAGTGTGTCTTTTCCTAGGATAACGTGTACTACTGGGTGTTTAGACTAGATAGCGCCATACATATCCTAACCATACTATTCACTTTCCATCTCCCTAGTATCATTTGTTTCCATCCAAAAATAATAATTTCATCACGTCATGTATGACTTCTCAAAGGTCAAAATGAAAGGTCAAAGTTAAAATCTCGAATCAAACAAAGCCACAAAAGGTTAAGAGGTAAAGAGAAAGAAGTTTAAAAAGCCAAGAAAAATAAAACTTGAGCAATGCCCCTCACTAAAAGGGCCAATGCCCTTAATCCTTAGTTGTCTAAAGAAAATCTAAAGAATAGGGACTCGTTCAATAAGGTGAGAATCTAAAGAAAAAGGCTAAAGGGGTAGTAAAAACAAGGTCGAGGAAGGTAACTCGATGAAAAGCTACCTCTAGAAGGCTATAATAAAAAATTCCTAGCCAAAATAAATATAGAAGCATAAAAAGTGAAAAAAAATATGACCCATGCATGTCTAATACTTTAAGGGTCATCAAATGGATCATTCCCCTTCCCCTTTCGTCACTAAGACACATTAATCGCCTATCTTTCACCTAAAAAACTTAGGAAATGTGGATTTTTCTTAGGATTTGATTCATGTATAATGATATTATGTTTGTTGTGCATTTATGTTGTTTTTGGTTGTATGTTTTTATCAAACAATTTGCATTAGATATGTCTTTATTCCAAAGACTTGATTGAAAACTTTCTACAAATAGTTTGCATACATACAACTAATAGGATTTTGTCAAACATATTGCATGGAATCCAAGTACACATGAAATAGAAGACACAACATGGACTATTTTTATTATGAATGGAACTCCAAATGCAGCAATAATAAGTCTTTAATGGTTGTTATGGCAGCTACAATACATCAACTAAAACACACAATGCTCAAACTAAAAACCTGGAATATGCCATGACCACCTTAAGAGATGGTGCATCCTCCTCCAAACTACAGAAAAGTTGAAACCCTCTCCAAGAATGATGTTGCCCCAGCTACAAGGGTCTCTCTCTACCTCCTCAAGACAAAATTGAGCCTCCAAAAGGGAGATCAAACCCTCAAATGACAAGAATAGGCCACATGGCCCACCTCCAATGCCTCCACGACTCCTCTATGGTTGAATAGCCCCACGACCCTATAAATAGAAGATGTTCAAGCCCTCTAAGAAACCCCAACGAGCCTCCCAAGGTTCCAACAAGACCCTCACGGCCTTGCAAAAGAGATGAATCGGGCCCCCAAGAAGGCCCCACGGATCTCCTCTCCAATTCGCTACACCTCCATGTTGAAGTAGAACCACACGGTGAAGCCCAAGTGAAGATCACGTATAGATCTCCTCCTCTTAGTCTAGCTAGGGTGGATGTTGCACCACCAAAACCAAACCACTATGGAAGATTTTATGCCAAAACCGAATGAAAACTTGTTAGTGGATTCACAAGTTTGCCAATAGATATTTTGCACATTTCCATTAATTCATAAACATGATCAAGATCTACCTATCTATATAGTGGATTTATATATCCTGATAAATTAGAAATTGCTTCTCTTTTGGATCAAGATTGATCAATATGTTTATTGGAACAAAAGAGAAAAAAGAAGGAAAGAACATAAATCATAGATAGATCAACTAAACCCTCCTACAAAAGCCCTAAAGAAATAGTGAGATAGAGTATGGAGGAATATTCGAACATATTCATGAGGATTATGTAAATCTCCTAATCCAAAAATTGGAAGTTAGAAACTATTGCTACTCTTTCAAAGATTGAATGAAATTACTAATTTATGATTTGACATGTACAAAGTGAAAACTTTATTTTCAATTATACCCTAAGATCATTTGAAAGAGTTTCATTTGTTTTTCTTCCATTTTGGTTGATGGTCTTTCTTGGTGATATGGTCTATCCAGGGAAAAGATTGTGTTTCAAGAAATAGTAAATGGTCTCATAGATACACAAATGTATAACTCAGTTAACAATGTTCCCCTAGGTAAGACTTAAGAAAGTGTTAAAATTAATTAAGTATTGTTATGCTTGCTAAGAAATGGTCACTGGGTGTTACAAATTAATGATCTACTAGGAGGTTAGACCCATCATTATAGGTGGATATTACACTTTGGAATGTTATTGGACATATGTTTGTGGAGTGCTCCCCTATTTGAGCTTACACATATCATTTATCACCACTTTGATGGGACAACTTATCCAGTATGCCACTTGTACATTGAATATTCCTTTGAGGAGCTAGACGTTGGATTATTTGACCAAGTGATTCCTTCCAAGAGGGGTCCTCTTCCTCGCTGTACCTTTGACCCTTTCTAAAGGGGGAATATTATTTTATTATATGAGCACATTTTCAATGTATTATTTTATTATTGCCTTTATCATGGTTTGTTGGAGAAAGTGGTTTTTAGCTCATGGTATTGAGCTGACACAAGGTTTTGTAAAGGTTGTTTGAGTCTCCTCTTCACCTATAAAAGAGGATGCACTCTTCATTTTTCTTGGTTTTGTAAAGGTTGTTTGAGTCTCCTCTTCACCTATAAAAGAGGATGCAGTTTTGTAAAGGTTGTTTGAGTCTCCTCTTCACCTATAAAAGAGGATGCATTCTTCATTTTTCTTGGTTGGAGAATAAAGGAAAAGTTGATTTGGAAAAATTGTGTTGGCGTGTTTTATCTTTGGTGAATTTTTTCATGTTGTTAAAACCATGGTAAGGGCTAGGAGAGGATTCTAAATGAGCTGAAGGTGTGTTAGGGAACAAATCCAAAAATGGTTTGGTTATCATCCTATCTTGTTAACTGTTTATGGTTAGCTTACTTTTATGTTCTTAAAGATTGATCCTTAGGGATTGGTCTTCCACATAGAATAAACTGATTTTCTGCATTTCTTTCTTCGTTTAATTCATGCATCTGATTTTTCCCTCCATGAAAAAGTTTTCAAACCCTATGCCATAGTTTGAATTTTTTTCTTGCTTATTTACTGGTGTGGGGAACTTAGTAGCTTCACCGAATTAATTGATCATCAAAAATTAAAAATTGAGCCCATCACACAAGGATAGGTAGGTATGATTACTTATTTTCCAATCAACTCAACCCAACTAAAATTTTATCCCCATTTTTTTTTCTTGAGCTTGATTGTAAAATTTTCCACGATTTTTCCCATTTTTTTTCTTGAGCTTGATAGTAAGATTTTCCATGATTTTCTTACTGGACGAATTTTATCCATGACTATAAGCCAACTAATTTTTAAGGATTTGACAGGTAAATTTTTTTGGTTTATCTTTCCCTATCAAACCCTAAGGTTAGTCTGATGTGTCTCAAATCTAACTTATCTCAATGCAGCCTCAAT
>CBVK0101197800.1:0-26491 GCA_900067695.1 Picea abies | reverse complement strand
CTTCCGATCTCACATTTTTCTTGGGTATCCAGGGATTTTTCTCATGTCTAAGGGCTTGTAATTCTCGGGATCCCATTGTGAAGTCATTGTTGGCTTCGTCATCAGTGGATTCGCCACATAGTTTTCTTGAAACTATCAAAGAACTAGGGAAAAATCCCTAGTGGAGTCGCTAGGTAAGATTGTAAGATAAGGCTCTTGAGGCAAGGCTTACCAAAAAGATTTGTTGTTTGAGGAGAATTTACTCGGTGTTCCCCGGCAAGGGCACCCAAATATTATCACACATTTTGTAGCTAGCTCAAATGGATATAAGATGGAGGTCCAAACTGGCGTAACCGGAACCTATCCCACCCAATGTCACCTTGATGGGATGGTTCTTTCTTTTTAGGGAGGTAAAGCCCAAGGGAGATGTCCCCGGTGACCTGGGGTTTTGAAGAGGCAAAGGTTAAAAGGACAAAGGTAAATTTCCCCCTTCATAGATCACCACCAAAGCAGATAGTCCGGCCAAAGGCCAATATAAAGTAACCCCCAAGGAAAAAGTACATGCCTGGAACAAGACAACAACAAACAAATATTCACAAGCTAATATTCAATGGTGTCAGTACTTCATTCAATATATGACTATCTGAACAACATGTAAGCAATTATAGCAGTAAATATCGATGAAGTCAATGTTTATCAATACAACTATGAGAATAAAGTCACTTTGTCAATAAATAATGGAACAATGCAACATTCAAAGAGAAAACCAACACCTTATTTAGTAAATGCATTAAACACCATTCAATTGCTTCACAAGATAAGACGTTGCTGCATTAAGATGAAATAACCAAGTGTGATGTCAGCAACTTAGGGTTAGGGTTAGCTCCTAGATTAGGGTTAGTGGTTAGGGTTTGATTCAAAAAAAGGTTTTAAGGGTTGTTCGTGATCAATTTTACTTCAATGTTGGAGGTCTTAGATCGGTGCATTAGGGTTAATGGAGTCAATAAGTGATGGATACAAGAGTTGAAGGAGGGTGACTAAAGACTAGAGGAAAGGGTTCTGAAGTGTTGCAATGGCAAGGCTTCAGAAATGAAACCCTAGGGGAGAGAGGCTCACTCCTGTGTTGCTAAAGCAAGGCCTCTTGCTCTCTCCTCCTTTAGATCAAATTGGAAAAACAACTAGCTGAAGATAAAGCAAAGACAACCAAAGCATGAGGGTTTGAGGACGCAAGGTGTTGCTACAACAAGGCCTTTTCAGCAAACCCTAGTATGGTACGACCCTGGTGTAGATGGACTAGACCAGGGAATTCTCACTCTCTTTGGCTTCTGGATAGTACGACTAGCTCAGGGAGAAGAAGAAATGAGAGTGGAGCTATGGCTAGTCTCTCTCTTGCTTCTTCAATGGTTAAATATTTCTCAATCAGGGGACTTGAGAGAAGGACCTAATTGTGTGCTTGTCACCTAGGGTTTTTGATCAACAAACTATAAAAATATGCAATAATATAATACTACAACCATTCAATCAAGAAGTTTTGTAGAAAAAACAGTGACATATCACCATGAAATAGCATGCAAACCCTATTTGTAAACCTTCCTTCAAGAGAAATGCCAAAAATATGCCAAAAAGTCTTCCTTCAACAACTGCACATCACTTAGTTCAGCCAAAAACCGCAATAGGGCCCAAAAATCAGACCTCACTATTGAGTGAGTGATAGTTGATGATAAAAATGAGAGTAAAACCCCTCAATATATACTGTATCAATGCCCTAAATTAAATTTTAGGTCATAAAAAGGCCGACAAGGCCAAAATACCAAAATAATACAGTTTTTACATTAAATTGGCAAATTAAAACCCTAATTGAGTTGCAAAGAGAGTAAAATCCCCTTCAAGGGAGGTGCTAGCCCTTTCTAGGGAAAATGAGACATCTAGGAGAAAAACGTTAGTCCCCGAGGGGCCTCTCCAACATGACATACATGCCACTGCTGCCCAGTCTGCCTCCAAAGGTGTCCATGAAGCTATATGACGTCATGGTGAGGATGGCGACATCCTAAGCCTTCCAAGGCTAGTGTTCCATTGAAAAGGGGTCATTCCCCCTATGTCTAGTCATGTCGGAGTGCCTCTGATGGAATGTCCTCTTCCTCTTCGGTGCAAACATCCCTGATCCATGTCCATCTTGTCTCTACCCCCTGACAGGGTTTCAAAATCCACTTGGTGGTCTCTTCAGCCCCATGGAGGTCCGAACTGGTCATATCCCCATGTGTACCATTACAAATGGTACCAGTCCATCGGGCATGGTCCTGCACATCAAAAGCTAGGCCCTCCATGGGCTCACCAGTCACCAGGATCGTAGCAATGTTAATCACATATCATCATCATTATTATTAAACATATGCATAAAAACCCTGATACATTAGTCAATAACTCAAAGACATTACAAAAACCTGCAATACAAGATTGGAGAAAAAGACAAGACTTCCTATTGGTCTAGTATCCACAAGAAAAAGGAAGTTTCCAGGAAGATTTCATCCAAGCCATGTAAGTGAGGCGATGAGGATAGTGGATGTCCAAACATGTGGGTGCAGTGTGGGCTAATGATGCATAATGTTATCTGTGGGTGCCTTTGTAGAAGGCGAGTTGTACCTGTCATGGATGCATTTTTTCCAAGCTATTTCTTGCCTTTATTCTTTTTCTTGCTTTATTCTTTTATTTTCTTTTTCTTCTTCCTTTTCCTTTTTATTGAAGGGCTAACTGGAGGACACTTCCTTAGCATGGTGACCAGAGATGACAGTGTTACCCACAAGTACTTTCACAGAGATGAGAAGGTTGGCTCGTGATGAGACCCCCTTTCCCTTGCCCATGCAACCAAAGGTCACTGCCCTAGCATGGTAACCAGATGGTGGCAATGTCATACTGTTAGGTACCAATGAACCTAATTGGCTAGCTCATGATGAGACCCCCTATCCTCTGACTAGGTCTTGTTTGTTATTTTTCGGGTCCCTCTCATTTCTTGTTGAGAGGCCTTTTATTGCCTTCTCAGGGATCCCGGGGAAAAGCATCTCGAGGTTTCATTTTTAGGCTTTTGTATTTTATCAATTGCTTTTACCTTCTAGGCCTTTAGCCCCTTATTCCCACAAGATAAGATGCAATCCAACAAATAGGTCAACCCAATGCCCAGACAAGGGGAATGGGATAATGAGTGGGAGATAAGATAAAATAGTGGTGCTATGATGGGAGTAGATGATGGATTTTCAAAAATCCCCCTAGTGGCAAACCAAGATCTATGGGCACAAGATTGCTAGGGCACCTTGTCAATCTCCCCAAACATGGTCAAGTGGGATAATGTAAGATCCAAGAAGTTTTTAGAGATAAAAGGAATCAAATTCATATATTCAAAGGTTTCAATGATCAAAAGTGACATATACCATGATACCTGGACCAATTACCTCATGGAGCAAGAACCTCTTCCGATACAAGACCAAGCTGATGGTGATGGATGTTGCTGCTGACAAGACAAATCTGATGGAAGAAGAAAAGAATGAGCCCTCCAGGGCCATGCTCAGGTCAATCCTGCTCTCAGTAATCCATGTCTAGGACCTGTGGGCCTCAAGACATGATCTCCTAGTTATCCCTAAAAAGCGGGGATACCAATGCTAGTATATATATATATATATATATATATCAAATAATAATATGAATCATGAATCTTTTGATAAAATCCAAATTTTGAGATAGACTCACTCATACAAATAATAAATTTGAGATAGATTCACTCATACAAATAACAAGGCTAGCGGAGTTCCTGCCAGGTTGGGATGGGAGTAAATTCAACCTAGTACAAACATATGGCTAGAAAGTTGAAATACATTGAAATACTTTTATACATAGGAAATATGTACTTTTGTAATGGATCATGGGTTGTCGAGCTGGCGATATATAGAAAGAACCGACAGTTCTACGATACATAAATTGGGCCTCTGATGTTCTCTGTGATATAGAAATCGAGGAGTTGAGTTGCGGACTATAGAAATTCATCACAAATAAAAAAATTATACATACGAAATATGTACTTGTATAAAGTAGATATTTAGTTTTATACATACAAAATTTCTACTTTTATAAAGTATGGGGAAGATATTTTATAGAGGATGCATGGAGCCCTCATTGCATACTTAGCTAGTTTTTGGATAACGGGTTCTTGCGCTAGTGGGTTAAAAATTGGGCCTCTGACGTTCTATTGTATACTTTGCTAGTTTTTGGATCGCGGGTTCTCGGGCTCGTGGTTTCAAAAATGGGTCTCTGTTGTTCTGTGCCCTACAAACAACATTGAGAGTTCCGAGATATAGAAATTGACGAGCGGCGTTGCGTGTCTGTTACATATCTCTGGAAATTAGATCAACGTCGTTGAAGACCAAAAAATTAGCATACAATAGGAGACAAAAAATGTAGTATATCTGAATTAGTTTTATTTGGAACAAACAAGAAAGGTTCCTGGAAACCCAAAATTTAGTATACAATAAGGGCATTGTCCAATCAGTTTTCTTTGTAATTTATCAAAAATTAATAATGTTTGTTACATGTTTTTGGAAATTGGCGGGTTCAAAATTGAGTCTCTGATGTTCCGTGGCCTACAAATAGCACCGATAGTTCTGCCATATACAAAATGACAGACAGAGTTGTGGACTATAGAAATTTACAAAAAATTAATGTTTGTTATACAATAGAATAGTAATAAAGTTTTCCCCAATCAACTTGCTTTAAAACTAAGGATTTTCTTGGACAAAAAAGATATAGCATTGCCGAATTAGTTTTCTTTGTACACGTTTTATAGAGCATGCAGGGAGCGGTCATTCCATACTTCGTCAGTTTTTGGATCGCGGGTTCTTGGGCTGGTGGTTTCAAAAATGAGACTTTGTTGTTTCGTGCCCTACAAACAACATCGAGATTTATGCGATATACAAATTGAGAAGAGGCGTTGCGAACTATACAAACTTATTATAAAATAAATAATGTTTGTTACATATCTATAGAAATTACATCAACATTTAAAACATCATCCTCGTTGAAGACCAAAAAATTAGCATACAATAGGAGAAACGAAATGTAGCATATACGAATTAGATTTATTTGGAACAAGCAAGAAAGGTTTCTGGAAACCCAAAATTGAGTATACAATAAGGGCATTGTTGAATCTATTTTCTTTGGAATTTATAAAAAAATTAATAATGTTTGTTACATGTTTCTGGAAATTTAAATGCGTTTTTCATATAGACTGGGATTGGGGCTCTCGTGGACCATAAAAATAAATAAGTACAAGAATTAGGAACTTTGAAAGAAGTGTGCGAGGATAGAGAGGAAGACATGAAAAGAAGAATTGGGAAGCTAAGAGTGTTTGGTTACAGTTTTCTATTGAAACAGGATATAAGTGGATTGATAAAGAAGAGAAGATGACAGCATAGACTTAAACTGGATTGATAAACAAAACAAAATGGCAGTATAAACTTACTATGAAGTTGATGCATTTTTGTTGCTGTCGTCAATGAGCATTGTAGTCCTATTGACCATTTGTTTCCCTTCCTGGATGAGGTTGTCCATTCTCTCTTGGAACCATTCTTCGATGTAGATTTTCATGGGGGTTGTGTTGGGTTCATCCCAGATTTCTATATCATAAATGTCATTTTCTAATTTCCTTAGATCCATTGAAATACTATGCAGATTCTGTTCAATTTCTTCATTGTGTGAGGCATAGTCCAATACCCAGTGCTCATGCTCATCTAGACGATGCTCAAGTATGTTGTAAAAAAATTTAAAAGACAACCCCTTTAAAATATCAACTTGTTCCTTGAAGGATTCTTTGGTGACTAACAAGGATTTGAGAATTAAGTTAGGATCTTGAACCTCGTTGGTAGTTTTGGATAAGTCCAGCGAGAGAAGGTTTGTGAATAAATCTTCCTTTTCTAATATGACTTGTTTACATGACTTGACAATGACCTACAGGTTGTCAACTTTCTCTTTCTAGCGTGCTTTTACTTTTTTGGTGCGCTTTGGCGAGGGGAGTTTCTCCTGTCTTCTTTTCAATTTCGATGTGTTGTTGACATATTTGGAAAAAGGGGCCAGTACCTGATCACAGAAAAGCCGTTCATTTTTTAAATTCCTCTCCAATTTTTCCAGCAGATCATTGGCCTTCTTTCCAAAGGAAACTAAATTTTGCGATGTTTCCCAGGCTTCAGTAACTACCTGCATTCTTTTGTTGATGTTATTCTCTACAAGGGATCTAGAGAATGCAAGGAGGGTAGAGGATACTTTCATCTTCACTGCAGTGGTAGCAGGCATGATTTTTTCCAAAGGACTGACAAATTCTGGAGTTGCAAGGAAAGCCTGCTCAAATGTGTTGAGGTGTTGTTTGATATTGGCATTTTTTGTCTCAACTCCTCCAATGGAATCACGAATAATGTCACTGGTTCCCTGGTAAAATTTGTAGATTTCAGATGGCGACATTTCGCTAAAGTTAATCTCTACACGAGATTTAACTTTCCTGTTTGTTACATCTCTCTTTTCAATGACCAGACTTTTAGATTGGCTATCAAAAATAGCGCTCTGTATTACGAAGGATTCATCTATGTCAAAAAAGACGGTGTCCGATATTTCCACCACGAACGACCCAATTTTCTACATGTGCTCAGCTTTAATTTCAGGTTGCAGTTTTCCACTTTCAATTTGGGGTTCCTCTGCCTACCCTGCATTGTTTTTTCTCTTCTTTGTCACTAGAATTTTGTGAGAACTATCAATATTTATGTGAGGAGAGTTCTTATCTCCTCCTCCTTTCAAATATTTATGGGTTTCTTTCTTATTGGGGTGGACCATCGAAGCGATGCTCCATGATGTCGTTCTCTTGGGAGTGCTAGCAGGGGACTAGGTAATCTTCTCACCGGATACTTTTCCATTTTGTCTTTACAATTCAGTGGTTCTTTTCAATCTCTCTGCATCGCAATCGGCAAAATAAGGATAGTTGTCAACACTATTCCTATCTTGGGTCAGGTGTGTATGGATAAAAGAGGTGTTAAAGAAAACACCCAGTAAATGTTCTCGAAAAATTCCATTAGGGTCGAACCCTTTTATCCTTTCAGTGTACGTTAGGTTCAATTTCTTGAAATGGGTGGAAAACTCGTGAGTTTTGTTGATGTTTCTGCACACGAAGTCTCTGACTTTCCAGGGCAGAGGAATGAACTGTTTTTTTTTTCATGTCATGGAAAAGATGCAACTAGTGGTTGTATTGTCTTGCTATTTCTGCAACAAACATCTTGTCCATGGTGTGGCAAGGAAGGAAGGAAGGATTTTCCTTAGAGACAAAGGCCATGAGGAAACTGTGATTTTCCTCTTGCTCAAGTGTGCCCTTCCTATTCAAAAACTTGTTTTGCTAGCCAAACATCCACAGAGCATCCTTGCCTAGCAGTAAATCTTTGAAAATTGAGACAAAGCCATTAAAAAATTCATAAAAACAATGGGAATCCTTGTGTCTCCACAGGGCCTCGTGCCAAAATGTTAATGGGTTGAATCCATAGTTTATTTTATTGGAAAGAGAAAGTTTTGGAAACGGAAAACAATACACAATTGAGAAAATCAAGTAGGATGACATATAAAATTTATTTGTTTCTTTGAATCATGACAACTGGGAGGAGAGCTCAATCAAAATTAGCTTCCGCCAATCGAAAATGTATTGTTCCTTGAATGTGAAATACAAAATATAAATAATTATATGGGAAATTCTTGTTTTGGATGCCTATCTCATTATTCTTGTAACCAACCAAGTAATTTCCCACTGTGGATTTCTAAAGGAACTTACCTGTAGCCTTGTGATATCTTCAGGAACTATTGTCGGGTCTTCAAGGAAGTCTGCTAAGATTTCCAACCCGTTATGATGTTTTTCTAGAAACTGTTTGCAGTCTTGTCCTCTAAACGTCAATGTTGGGTTCGACAATTTTAACATCTCGCGGAAGAGTCGAGGTGACAAAGAAACAGGAGAATGGTCACGCAGTGGAATAATTATTTGGTCTGGAATATATTTTTCAGCGCACGAGGAGACCACCTCCTTAGAGTCAAAAACCTCAAGAATCCAGCCTGCACAAGCGATTCCAAAGGTCCAAATCACTTAATTTTGAGTGGAACGAGATGAATAGTAAAAGTGTGCTCTGGACCACTAAAAGCTCCAGTCTTCTGGTGAGAACATATTTATTGTATCTCCACAAAACTGTTGTCAACTTGGGGCCATAAGTCTACAAGAACGTTTATTTGTTCCAACCAATGAATGAATTGAAAAGTTGGAAGGGATAATATAAGCCTGCGCAAATTTTTGTCGAAAGCATGTGAATGCGAGATGTCCTTGAGACTTTCGTTGATTAATGAAAATTTGGATGGTTGTTGCATGATGTGTTGTTAACATTAAACAATACTAATTGCATACATAGAAATGCCAACACGTTGGATACTGCAATGAGCGATTACGCATTGTAGATTTCTTGAGCGGTCCAACATGAGGATGCGTGTTGGAGATGAACAATTGAAAGGGACAAAATAACTCTATGCACATCTTGGTTTAATGCATAATAATGGGAGATCTCCTCACGGTTTTTGGCCATTAATGACAATGTTGACGGTTCTTGCATGGTTATCTATTAGCATGAAAGTTTTCTAATCGCATAGTAAGAAAGTACGAAGGTCATGGGCAGGGGAAAAAAGACAGCTACAAAATAGGGTTGCAACGTACAAGCATTGAGGGTGAGGGCGCGAGGGTCATATTGTATGTCTCAGAACTTTTTGATTGCAATACACATAACAATGAAGAAGATATGGTAGGACATCCGGAAGCACAGGAAGCTAGTGGGGATGGAAGGGAATGAGAGATACTTTGAAACATTTGTGAGCAATGGTAGAGTGACCGCACTGGAATTGTAGATTTCATGAACCCAACAACAGGAGAATCCAAAACAGGGTGAGAAGGTGTCTTCAAAGGAGGTGAGGCCCAAACCTTATAATTGTATCACTCTGAACATTTGAATGCATAGTCTATAACATGGAAGAGCGGATGATGTCGGAATCCGGTAGTCAATTTGTATATTGCGGAGAGTGCAATGCCAACTATTTCGTACCTCTATGTCTAGTTGTTAGTACTAAGAGATAATTTAGTATTCAAAATAAATTTTTAGATATTGTTACATAGTTCATAGGGACTAGCATCCATAAACAATGGCAATCTCCAGCCCGCGAGTCCTGCATTCTGTGTATCAATTTGTATATCGTGGAACTGCGAGCGCTATTTGGAGGACACGAAACAATGGAAGTGCAATGTTGAGTCAGCCACTCTGCAGGTTCTCTTGTCAATTTGTATATCATGGAATTGTGGGTGTTATTTATAGGCCACAGAACAATGGAGGTCCAAGGTTTGAGCCCACCTGCCCGAGAACCCGCAATCCAAAATGTCGCTAGATATCGAATGTGGAATTTGTACATGCTCTATAAAATATCATGGGAATTAGTACATGCTCTATAAGATATCATTTCCATACTTTATAGTTCCATAATACATGGGAAGAAAAAAAAGGAAAAAGAACGGAGTAGTTAGCAGTGGAATTGTATATCACGGAAATTTAGAGTGGAAGATGTATATAATGGAGAAACATATTGAAAGCATCGAAAGAAACAATTCTTGGTCAGATTCATTGTTTTATTATATAGATGGAGATAAACATATTCCAACCCTCCAACACTGGAGCTGCATATTTCATGAACCAGGAAACATGAGGATCCAAAATAGGCTGAGAAAGTGTCTGCAAGGGAAAAGAGGCCCAAACCTTTTAATTGTATCACACCCAACATTAGAATGCATAATTTGTAACATGGAAGAGTGGGTGACGTCAGAATCTAGTAGTGAATTTGTATATTGCAGAGAGTGCAATACTAGTTGATTCGTACCTCTATGTCCAGTTGTCACTACTAAGAGCTATTTTAGTATTCAAAACAATTTTTTAGATACTGTTATACAGGGAAAAAATTAAAACTAAAATAATTTTTTAGATACTGTTAGATACTTCATAGGGATTAGCATCCATAAACAATGGCAATCTCCACCCTGCTAGTCCTTCACTCTATGTGTCAATTTCTATATCACAGAACTGGGAGCATTGTTGGGAGGACACATAACAATAGAAGTGCAATGTTGATTTATCCAGTCCATAGGTGCGCTTGTCAATTTGTATATCGCTGAACTCAGTATGCTATTTATAGGGAACATAACAATGGAGGCCCAATTTTGAGCCCAACCGAGAACTCGCAATCCAAAATGTCGCTAGGTATGGAATGCGGAATTTGTACATGTTCTACAAAATATCATGTCCATATTTTATAGTCCCATAATACATAGGAAGAAAATACGAGAAAAAGGACGCAGAAATTTGCAGTGGAATTCTAGATAATACACGGGAAGAAGAGAAGGGAAAAAGAACCGAGTATCTCGCAGAGGAGCATCTAGTGTTTGATTATTAATGCAAATTATTGTGAATCCCTGCTGAGTTCTCACCAGTTAACGCATAAAGTGTAGATCACAGAAGTATCTTTCGTACCACCATGTCCAATTTCCACTAGTAAGAGCATGGCTGATGTATATCAGGAAGGATGTGAAGTTGTTGGGATGGAAAGAAGCAATAGATACTTTGAACGAACTTAATGTATACAAGGAACCCACAATGGAATTGTAGATCACGGATGTTTTGAGTGCAAGATGTATATAGCAAAATGATAAGCAACTTGTTTCAAAAGCGCCATCCCTGCAGTAGCGAGCATAAAATTGGCTAAGTATGAAAAGGAACAGTGGTCAGTTGGATCCATCGTGCAACGATATAGATGAAGATGTTAAGGCATGAATTGCATATCACAGAAGTATCTTTCGTACCACTGTGTCCAATTTTCATTGGTAAGACCATTGTTGATGTATGTTAGGAAGGATGCGAAGTTGCTAGGGATGGAAATCATCAAAATATACTTTGAATGAAGTTAATGTATACGAGGAACTTGTGGTAGAATTGTAGATCACATATGTTTTCAGTGCAAGATGTATATAGTGGAATGATAAGCAGCTGGGCTCACAAGCACTGGCCCCATAGCGACAGGCATAAAATTGGCTAAGTATGGAATGGAACAATGATCGGTCAGATCTGTCTTGCGAGGATATAGATGGATATGAAGAAATTTCAGCCTGCCACACATAGAAAGATGACTAAGTATAAAACCAGAAATCCATAATGGACAGAAAAAGAAAAATGGGAAAAGTGATAAGTATCTGAGAGTCGGGAAAACCCTTTTTTTGTTTATTAATGGAAATGTTTTTGAAGCTTTGATGGCTTCTCACTAGTAAAAGAATTAAGTGCACATCACTGAAGTTCTTTTCCTGGAACATGTATATGACAAAACAGGGGACATAGGTGTTGGATATCGTGAACCCGGGGCCTGGTGTGAAAATAACTGGATAAGTATTGGCCAAGACGAGGTTTTGATATCTATTTCAATGGTCTTCATACTAGTATCTATCAATGGAAAAAGTTTTTGTATTTATCTGAATAGTATTCATACTAATATATATTAATGGATTGTTTCTGTTTCAAATGTAAATGATCTCCCAATTTGCAAGATGCTCTTCGGCTCACAAATTTTGTTGAAACAAAAAAAAAATTGACTGCAAGATGTACATAGCGCAACAAGAAACATGAATTTGCATTGTGGTCTCAACGAGATAAATTCCTTATCATCTATTCATATTGTATTCATTGCAATGACATCAACGAATGACGGCTCTCCATAAACATCTATCTAAATTAAATTAAAGGCAATCAAAATTTGTTGTGACATTAAGTAATTAAAGCATAAATTGCAAACTACGAAAGTTCCTAGGATGCAAGATGTATATGATGGAACAATGGACATATTTGTTTAATACCGCAAACCCAAACATAACTGCCTAAGCTTTGTCGAATAAGAAGTTTTCTACATTTTTTCCAATAGTATGGATATTAGTATATATGCAAGGATATTATCAAATCGAAGAAGCTGCAATATATCCAACATACTTGACAGGAACATTGTAACACCCTGTTTCCCCCAGTCTGTAAAAATAACTATGTTGGCCAAGAACTATGGAAAACTCAAAGATGTGAATGTTTGATTTGACGGACCTTTGCATAAAAGGTCGATGAATGTAAATTATATAATGAATATGTGTTGCATGATTGTTGAGAAGGGGATGTGCTAAAAGAGACCACGATGGCTAATGAGAGGTGGTGGAAGGGACCTGGAATGGTTGTGTTAAATTCCACCAAGCCAGTACCATACTGGTTTATACTTGTTCACAAACCAAAGAAGCTCTTTGATCCTGGAATGGATTTTCCATCAGATTTGTAGGTGGGGAGGATCCTCAAGATTTAATGAGGGGATGGGGGTGAATGGCCCATCCGTAACAACCCTCACACCTGACCACAGACGACGAAATCCGTGCCACCCACAACCTTGCAGATAGAAATTGGCAAGAGACGAAATGTGGTGGGAGAGAGAGAGAGCAGTGTGTGCGATGGGGATCGTGAAAGAAACTGGAGAAACCATGGAAATGCAGGGAGTTCTGAATACCAAGAGAAGGAGAGTAACCTTCATCCTGGATTATTTTCCTATATCAGGAGAAGGAGAGTAACCTTCATCCTTGACTTCCGTTGAGCTGGAAGTAGGAGATTGAACCTCACAGCATCGTGCTCTAGCTTGGGGGTGGCTAGTGGTAAATCCATTTGGAGTCACTAAGCCTATGGTTGGGTGGAAACAAGCACCCCTCTTAGTAGTTGCATCATGCTTGGTAGATCTGATAAGTGTTTTATACCTTTTATTTCAAACCAAATTTCATGAATACATGCTTATGTTTATATGCCCATAAAATTTATGTGTAGAATGATTGCCTGGTGTGTTGGAATGGAAAAAATGGATGCCTGTGTATTCTTACATGCCATTCTTGGATTCTGTACTAAGGATTAAGTTTGGGGCATGAGTTCACTCCACTGAGAATCATCTTGATTTTTTAACTCTCATAATGTTCCGGGAAGGCTCCTTGAAAGTATTATTTCTCAGAGATTACCCCATAAACCTTGGAACCGTTTGAAGGTTCATGCGATTCAGGTCTGGGAACCTTATGCAAGGAAGGGTAGCTCTCTAAGGTCTCAGAGTTGTGGGATTTTGAAGCCCCAAGAAGTTGAATTTCATGACTCAAGCTCAGAAGGGATAACAAGCCCAATTATAAAAGAGAGAATACCCTATCATTTGGTAGATGAATGGTTGGGATCCTTTTGGGAATACCCCTGATCTATCAAGACCGATGGATCTAGAGAAGGTGTGCAGGAATTAACACCTCAACCCTTTCAACCTTCACAAGTAGCGATGTGATCTAGGACTGCAGATCCAAGGATTTGACGAAGCCCTAATGACCATCGATCTTAACCTTTAAATAGGAAGGAGAGTAGTATTTCGTCAACTCGCGACTTGGGTGTTCAAGGGTAGGAATGCATGAACTCACGATTCATGAGATAGTGACGTAATTGTGGCCATTGGATCCAAGCCACAGGAGAACCGTCGGATCAGAACTTTCGTGGTTATCACTTATCGAGGGTTCGAAACTTGAGGGAGTCTCTTTTCGATTGTAAAAGTCATGAAGTGTTGAGTGCCGAGGGGTCGTGCAAACACATGACCCATTCATAAGTGGGGACCGCGTGGTTGATAGGTGGCGTAACAACAAGCACCCGGAGAAAGGTGGGAATGGGTAATAGGTGATGGACACATGTCGCCTGGGAAAGAGTCAACCCATTGTTGACTTATCGTATCTCGGGAACTCATGAAGCAGGAGCATGAGAGCTCAACACTCCAACTCACAAAGTTGCAAGATGCGAGTAGCACTAGTATTTATCCTAGGAAGTGGGTTACCAGTGGTGGACACGTGTTATGTCGAGAAAGAGTCAACCCACTATTGATTTATTATGGCTCAGGGTTTCGCAGGATAAAGAAGTTGCACCTTGATCACTAAGGCCATGAAACGTCGAGAGCCAAGGGCTCGTACAACGAGCGGTGATGACATAGCTCATGAGCAGAGTATAGGGGGGTTGAAAAGTGGCTTGTGCACGTAGCCTTGGTAGAGTCCATGCAACTTTGACCTCTCGCATCTCGGGGAATCACGAAGGAGGATCACGAGAGGTCAACACCTCAACTGGCAAGGTTGCAAGTGGTGCGAGTGTTTGGCTTAGCCTATAGTTACATGTAGAAGGCACTAGTGGGAAGGGAGCCATACCCGTATAGTATCTCGGGTATCGGTGTTTGGAGAAAAGGGAGTCGAGAGTCTTGATTCTCGACTCATGAGTTGCAAAAGGCGCTTGCGCTAAGTCCATCTTGCGGTCGTTTGGGGGAGGATAAAGGAAGAAAGGGTCTGTGCTAGGACCCATAGAAGTCTTGAGGATTCTGTTCCTCAAAGAAAAAGATGAAAAATCTAAGTTGTTGTAGTGGCTGTGTGACAAACATTACGTCAACAGTTCATCTTCCTTATTGTAACTCATAAATTCATTCTAATTACGGAACCCGAAGAATGAGAGCAAAACGGGTCCTCCAATTTCTTTATTTAAATATAGAGTCGATGCCACATAAGTATGGCCTATGAAAAAGTATTTTTAAATGTAAAATGTAAAGAAAGAATAGACTAGGTTTTATTTAGATTGAAGTAGTGAGCATCAAAAATAAAATATTTTCCTTCATGTTTAAAGACACAGGGGAAGAATGTACAAAATACAATTAAAACAAATACCATAAATTGGAAACTACTATTAAGAAATAAACTTAAATTATTCTATATTCAAATAAGATGCGTTACAAAATACAACCGAGGCTATTTGCGACAACATTTGCGATTTTGCCCACCGTTGACCAATTAAAGATATGTACATTGATGAAGCTTCTTCACACTTTTCTTGACGTTCAAACTCTTTATTCGTAAAAAATGAGTTGAATATAAATATTGGGTTTTGTACTTAATGAGTGCTATGAAGTACATCTATCACAGTTTTTTGAATACCTTGTTTCTTCCAAATATGGCCTGCTTGCAATGGTTGCTTATTCAACATTCCATTCTTTGTCAAGTATTAACTTCCTTCTGTCATCCAAAAGTTGGGTTTTAAGGTTTTTTCTTTGCAATGTTCATGAGCATTGACATCTGAGACAACTTAGAAATGCGATTCATTCCGATTTCAAAGTGCATGGAGTCGTTTTATGTCACAACAGTTAAGGCAGGGGAAAAAAATTCAAGTATATAGTGACTGGTATTCTCCCTGTATTCGATCGTCTGTTTGGTTGAGAAGCCTGCCTGAGTATTTGTATGTGGAACTTCCTTACTTTATTACAGTAAATTGGAAGAAACATCCAACCGAGATGCAAAATTAAAATCTGTTGAGGTACATAAATTCTTCGGGTAGCTGAGGTGTGGCAAGTGCATCAAATGTTGCAGAATGCACCACCACAAATCTGGCAAGTGTATCAAATGTTGCAGATGGCATAAGAATATATATTTCCTCATAGTGGGGGAGGTATGGAAGCCCACAGAAAGGTCTAGAATGTTCGGTGGTGAAGCCAAATATGTGCACTTTGCAACTACATTGAGAGGAAATCGAAAAACCTTTGACAAAGAACATGGTTTTCTATCAAGTTGGCTACCAGAGCTACATGCAGGTCATCAAACTATGAAATAGAAAATCTTGTAGTGATAATATGTCATTTTATCCACCCATACAGATTCTGTTACCAACCTCCAAGGAAGAAAAATACTTATGTGATCTCTACAATTCGATACAGTGGCCAAATCTATGTTGTTGGAAGAAGCTATATACTTAAACAAAGAAATATATTGCAAGTGACCTAAAAATCCATTACAATTCCCAGCAAGAAAACAAAGAAGTTCAACAAACAAATGTCTAGGCACCCTTTTCAACCAACCAAAGCATCGAACATAGGGAGAACACCAATCAGAACATACTTGTTCTTTTTTTTCGTCCACTCTGAATTTCTCTTGTATAACAGAGTTTTTTTTTACTCAAATATCACGTCACATAAAACCAATCTCTCTTCTTTCATCTACCCCTCAATCGCATCTCTAAGTTGTCTTACATGTCCATGACCAGGAACATTAGAATGAAGGCACCCTAAATTCCAACTCTTTGATGATAGAGAGAAATGGAAATAAGTATTTAAAAACAAGGTTGAATGGTCTTTCGTAGATTTTGTGTTGATTCATTTTAATGACAGATGTTCTTGATATTTTCAGTTATTAATGCTAATCTTTTTGAATATGTATGTTGAATAGTGACTAGAAGCATGTATTAAAATTCCCATATCTGTGCAGATTCTCAAATCTGACATCTAAGATATGCACAATATTAAAGAGGGACATGACGTGAAGGCCTCTATAATTCACATGTTCGTGAACTATGATGAAGCTTTTAAGAAAAGTAAAATTGCACAAAAAAAAACAAAAAAAAAAGTATTTTTGCAAATTCAAAATGCAGGCAAAAAGAAATTACCAGATCCCATAATATTCGGTTGTCTATTCATTTTAATGGCAAATGTGCTCGATCTTTCTAGTTATTAAAGCCCATCATTTAGAAATGAACAATATTAAAGAGGGACATGACGTGAAGGCCTTTGTGGGCACCACATTTGTGAACTATGTTGAAGCTTTTAAGAAAACTAAAACTATAGAAAAAAAAAAAAAAAAAAANNNNAAAAAAAAAAAAAAAAAAACACTATTTTCGCAAATTCAAAATGCAGGCAAAAATAAATTAATAGATCCCATCATATTCACCTGTCTATTCATTTTAATGGGAAATGTCATCGATCTTTTTAGTTATTAAAACCCATCATTTCTAAATTCACAATATTAAAGAGGGACATGACGTCAAGCCCTCTGTGGGTGACACGTTCGTGAACTATGCTGAAGCTTTTAAGAAAACTAAAACTGGAGAAGCTAAAAAAAGTAATAATAATAAAAAATTCACAAATTCAATAATAATGCTCCGTACATGATTTATATATCTACGTTATAAAATAACATATTTCCTATGTTTAATTTATGTTATTCAGGAAACCTATAATTTGATAAATTTCAATGTCTTTTGTCCAGGAGTCCTTCCTTTAAAGAAAACTAATTCAGAAATGCTAATGTATACACCATAGTTCGATACCACCTATCCGCCAAGCCAAGTCTATAAAACTGGCTAATCATGCAACCGAACAACGTTCGGTCGGAATGATCACGGAACTCTCTGTGCTATTTGCAGGGCACGGAACAACAGAAGCCCAATTTTTAGCTCGCCAACCCGAGAACCCGCGATCAGTAACTTATGTTGTCCAGGAAACCTATAACTTCATAAATTGCATTATCTTCTGTCCAGGAGGATTTTTTTAAAGAAAACTAATTTGGGAAAGCTAATGTATACACCACACAGAACCGGTCACAGTATGCAACTGAATTGCAGTCACTTGGAATGACCACAAAAGCGTGAGAAAATAGATTCAAATGCAGTTTACAACATGAAAGTAAAATGGAGAGAACAACTATATCTCCCACATAGCAAAAGACAATTTTATAACTATGAAACCGTAGTAACAAATAATCCATGGAAAAAGCATCGACATCTATGAGATATATTTTGAGCTCGACAAACCTTACTTTAAAGTGTAGTAGATGCAATTGACATTGTCTGCAATTCTTTACTCTATTATTTTATCTTAATAAGCCCAATTTTCAGCCCGCCACCCCCAGAAACCATGCTAATTAACCTATGTTGTCCAAGAAACCTATAATTTCATAAATTGCATTCTCTTCTATCCAGGAGGCCTTATTTTAAAGAAAACTAATTTGGCAAAGCTAATGTATACACCAAACATGACCTATCATAGTTCGATCGAACCTATTCACGAAGCCGTGTTCATAAAACTATCTAAGTATGCAACCGAACGAGAGTCACTCAGAATGACCACAGAAATGCAACAAAACAGAGTCAAACACAGTTCACAACATGAAAGTAAAAGGAAAAGAAAAACTATATCTCCCACATAGCAAAAGGCACTCTGATAACTATGAAACCATAGTAACACATAATCTATGGAAAACACATCGACAGCTATGAAATATATTTTGAGGCTGACCAACTCTGTTTCAATGCATAGTAGATGAAATTTACAAAGATCCAACCGCAGATACAACATCCCAACATTGCAAACCCTGGGAAAATAAGAAAAATAACCAAATAAGAACCCAACCAAGAAGCACCAAAACCCCAAGTGCAGGCACAGGGCTAGAACCGTGCAAAGTCGAATCAAGAAACAATAAGAAACATACAACGAAGAAAGGAACAAGCAACAATCAACCCCCCAGGAACGAGATTCTTCCAATCGCAACTGCAGAAACCCAAACGTGCAAACTGCAACAACACGAACAAGAAAGAAAAAACAACAAGAACATGAAAATAAGAAATCAGTGCCATGAAGAAAACAAGCATGGACCAATGAACCGACAATGCTGTTGGAGCATATAAATTTTAAAAATGGAAGAAAATGTCTTGTAACTAGCATGTTAAGTAAACATTCAACACTACCAAGCCTGTTACGTAAACATTTAAGTCTGTCAGAAATGCACTCTAAACATTTAAGAAAAAAATTCAATGTGGCAGGTCTCTAACGTATCCTAAATAAATTCATATATTTTTTGTAACAATAGTTCGAACACCAGAGAATATATTGCAAAGGCAAAATTTGGATATGCCACCATATCAAACATTGCCATAAATTTACCTAGCATAAAATGCTAAACCAAACATTCGAATTAATTGTAGCATTAATCCACCTTCGATGAATGCATAACAAAATTTATGATTAAAAAAAGACCATATACTACCAAATACTTTGGAAATGTAAACATATTTTACATTGGGAATAGCAAAGGCGGCAATAAAACCTCCAATCCTTCTTCCAATCAGATCTTGACAAACATCATACTTTTTATTATATAAAAATCGATGTTTTAACTTTCCTTGTTCCAACAATAGACAATTAGGGAAATATTTCTGGTCAACGCACAAGCTAATGCCAGGTCAAGGATTTATCGAACGTTATAGTCCCTCTATGCATACAACAGGGACTAATAATAAGATGAATCATGAATTCTTTAATAAAATCCAAAATTTGTGATAAATTCACTCATACACATGCTATTATCCAAAATTTGAGATAGATTCACTTGTACAAATGCTACTATCTTTGACTCTACACTATTTAAAATGTTTATCAAATTTAAAAGTTTCATTGAAATGACATTAACTCCATCGAATTTGAATGGCATTAACTCGATATATATTTTTTCCTCGAAAAAAGAGTTTGTCCTTATATTGCCCAATATAAATTATAAATCTACACAAATTTAACTTCCGCTTATAATTGATTAATGCTTATAATTAAATCTATAAAAATTTAACTTCTTCTTATAATTGATTAATGGCTTAAATATTTTGAAGTTATAATTATATTTTGAGTTACTCCTAATTGCATTCATTCCATTTCCATTTAAGAGTTTTTCTGATTTTATCCACTCTGATTTGAATTTAGCTTTCATATAAATCTATAAAAATTTAACTTCCTCTTATAATTGATTAATGGCTTAAATATTTTAAAGTTATAATTATATTTTGAGTTACTCCTAATTGCATTCATTCCATTTCCATTTAAGAGTTTTCGTGATTTTATCCACTTTGATTTGAATTTAGCTTTCATTATTTTCTTGCTAGCTTGCTCTATATCACATAGATAGAGGAAGAATTTCAATTTTTTTGGGAAACCGAATCATTCATTTTATGTCACCCAAGTTATGTTATTTTTCCAGTTGGTCCTCCACATTCCATCATAGAAAATTTATAAACATTGTCTTGTGTCTTCCACACATCTTCTTCTTTGATACTCCCTTGATGATAAGTTGATTTGACATCTAGTTTGGTGAAGAATCCAATGGCTTGTTGCATCTGGTCTAACAAGACATCAATCCTTGGTAGAGGATATCTATTCTTGATGGTGATTTCGTTTAGGGTACAATAGTGAATGCACATTTCCAATTTCTATTTTTCTTTGGCTCCATGAGGCAACATACTAGGTGTGATAAATCCCTTACAACTACTTCACTTCATTTTCTTCAATGGTGGAATTTCCTATACACCCCAATGTTAGGTAGTGGTGATTTCGAAAACAACTAAATCTCATGCTCAAACTCTCACTTGAGTGGAAATCCCTAACCCTCTAGAAACATTTCCTTGTAGGATTCAATCAATTGTTGTAATTGTTGGCACTACTTGCCACTGCATCCTTTCAAGGGCTCCTTCATCCCCAACTTGTTTCCAACTCTTTGTTGTTTTCATTCTCTAAAAATTAGAGAGACCAAATTATTCATACTAGCACTAATAAAAAACAATTGGCTTTGTCCTAGTGTGAATTTATGGCATATACCTTTCCATCATTGACTAGACTAATTTTTTTTTCTCCTCCTCAAATATGTCATCTCTCACATACAACTATGGGCTTCCCAAAATGACTACACATACATTCAATGTAGCAACATATGCAACCACTTCATCAAAAAAGCTCTATTAGATGGAGATCTTGAATCTGGATTGATTCTTCACCTTCAATTCCTCATCTTCTCTTACCTATCAAAAGGGTTCTGGTTGTTATAACATATCCAATCCCCACTTTCAATTCCACATATTTCCTTACCTAGTCGAGGGGTTATGACTATTGTAACATACCTAGTCCCCTCTATGCGTAATTGAGAATACGAAGTACTAAATTTTGTTTTCCTCAATTGAAATTAGATGCCAATTCTGAGCTCATATGCCAATTATTCTCCTCAAGATCTTTCAAATGAATGTATTCTTATTCAATTCCAATCTCCAAGAAAGAAGTTATGTCCTCTTGATGTTTTCATGCATTTTTTTCCTAATGGGCAAATACAAGCTTGTTTATTCTATCGATAGGCTCTTTAAATTAGGTTCCAAAACCAAGTTTCAATTGAGCACCAATCTTGTTTAAGACACCCACATAAACAAGTTCCAAAGGCTCGCTATGACGGGACTTGCCAAAGTATATAAATCCATTCCATTTACATTGAGAGGTACTCAAGAGTATGTTAAGGCTCCTAGAAACACATTTAGATAGATCATAGCTTCAATGAGGAACATCATAGATTCAAAACCTTCCAACTCCAAGGAGGCTTAAGTACACCTCCGTCATGAAGAATGAAATGTGGTACACAGTGCCAAAGCCATAGGGAAATTCAATAGTAAGTTCCAGGTGGCTATACAAAATTAGCGTTGAGAAATTAAATTTCAGGTTTGTGGTAATAGGGTTCGGGAATACAAAGATCTTGATTTCCCACCTTACTACCCTTTTGGAATGAACGATGGATGAACACCCATTGCTTACGGCATGGGCTACTATCATTGCTATAGTTGGCGGGCGTGTAGACTACGGGACTGAGTTCCGTATCCGAAGTGGAGAGATAGCAAGGTATGCAAGTAAGTGCATAATTTTCCTCAATGTTTGAAAGATTATAGGACATGCATTTCAAACAAGATGACGTCAAGCTATCATCCCAAGATCTTATCATGTTGTTTACTAGTGAAACACTAAACTGTAGGATGAAGTGAAGTATAAATGACATGAGTGAAAGTGAAAATGCAAACACAAGTATGTACAAACATGACATGTGAAGGTGTAACAAAACATAGGTTGGAATACACAGGAGTATATAGAGTGGGAGAACTCATGCAAGACTCATTAAGGAATCAGAGAGGGATTAAACTATGAGAAGACATTTTCTCCAGTCGCTAAGTACTTCCATTAGATCAGTTATGTATTTATCTTGATTTATTGGATGGAGGATATATGGATGTGAAAACAACTTTCCTTAATCAAATAATTGAGTATCCTTGGGGTTTTGATGTAAATGGGAAGGAGTTCCATATTTCTAGGCTTAAGAAGGTTTTCTATTTGTATGTCCCAAATAGGCACTAAGAGAATGGTATTCCACGGTTGATGGATATTTTCATAGTGTTAGCTTTAGCTTCACCAAAAGATATTGCAAAAAATGTCCATATTACAATGTTTGGAAAAACTTGGTAGAAAAAGAAATTTTCAATCTACTTCCTTTGCAATAAGTATTGCTCCTTTGATTTCTAACATAAAATTTTTATTCATATTTAAATTGGTCATTAATCCTTAGATGCAAGACTTATATCCCATTCACTTTACCACCAACACATTATCAATGCTCTCTATTCTCAGTCTTTTGCGGAGATCTCGACGCAATTATGAATGCAAACTACTCTGCAATTCATAATACAGCATACTATGAGTGTAAATTGCACACAAGCAAACAATTGGCATTGTTGTGATATGTATCTAATTTTAACATTCTCTGTCATAATTACCAAGGCCAATACACTCTCCTCAATGAGACAATAAATCTGGGTTTTGGAATCTTGGTAAACAATTGGTTCGGAAGTTTTTGTTGGCCTGTATGAACAATAAGGAAACAATTGGTTCCGAAGTTTTTGTTGATATGTACAAGTATAAGTGAGTGCCCAATAAAGATCCAACCCATTGTGTGGTTGACAATCAACAAAAAATCTGCCTATGCAAATTTTGTAACCCTTATCCATATACCAATTCCCAAAGTTATCAACACCAATCAAAATGTCAATGACAAGAAAGACATATGATTATATTCTTGCACATTCCTTGGACGAAAAACGTCCAAGGAAAACAACTCTATCAAAGCTACAGGCTCGGGGTCTTTGTTTAATTGTCCGCGACGTCCAACCACAACACTCTCAATGTCTCTATATAGCCTTGTCTCCAATTGTACAGAGCTCAGCCCAATAAAAACACAATTGGTAAGTGTATGCTCCAACAACCAATGGTAATATTAGTCTCACACAAGACAGTGGTGGTTCTTAAGTTTTCTTGAATGTAAACAGACCATGTAGATTCAAATAGGCTTTTGTTTTTCTTGAGGTAGCCAAATTCAGTGTTTCTTACTCCCGAAGGTTTCATACAACACAACACAACATTAATTAAAAAAATGTATATATGGCTCCAGCAGATATCAAGCCAATCCCTGCCTCAAATAAAAACCACTACTCCAAATAAAATAAATGTCCATCAACACTTATGTTCAATGCAACGTCCTCAACATCCACAGCAAGGAATACATATCGGCATTAATACAAAACACAAATGTCTTCCTTGAAGCCCATGAACTTAAATTAAACATAGAGAGGCAAAAGGGAGCAGAGCACAAAAGGCTAGCTCACTCAAAGGAATGGTCAAAACCAATTCGATTATCTAATGAAATTAGAGTACAATATATAGGTGAATTTCTACATTATTCCAACATACCCCCTTAATGTAGAGATGGATTTTCTACAACACCTAATTTTTGCCTAAGGACCTCAAAGTGAATCTTGCCAACAGGTTTTGTAAATATGTCAACAACATTATCACTTGTGTTACAATACATCAGTTCAATTTCCTTAGACTCAATCTTTTCTCTAATAAAGTGATGTTGCAGTTCAATGTGTTTTGTCCTAGCATGATAAACTGGGTTGTGTGCCAGCTTGACTGCACTTTGATTGTCACAATGTACTTTTGTGGGTTCTGTTTTCTTTTCTCCAACATCTTCTAGAATTCTCCTCAACCAGACAGCTTCACATGTTGCACTAGCCATGGCTTTGTATTCTGCTTCTGTGGATGATAGAGAAACAATTAGTTGTTTCTTGCTGCTCCATGATACTACTCCTGATCCAATGTTGAATGCATAACCTGTAGTAGATCTTCTGTCATCTAGATTTCCTACCCAATCAAAGTCAGAAAACCCTGCCAATTGAACATCAAACTTATTAGTATATAAAAGACGAAAGTTCATTGTCCCTTTCAGATATCTAAGGACCTTCTTTGCAGCCTTCCAATGGCTTTCATTTGGCTTGGCCATAAATTGACTAAGAATGTTGACTGCATATGATATATCTGGCCTTGTAGTAGTGAGATAATTCAAAATTCCCACCAACTGTCGATACAAAGTACCGTCTGCATCCTTTGTTCCATCTTGACTGCATAACTTCACATTCTGTTCTAAAGGAATTGTTGATACTTTGTAATCACTCATATTGAATCTATTCAATATCTCCTTCACATACTTACTTTGAGTGATCATAGTTTTGCTAGATTGTTTCCAAACCTCATGTCCCAAACAATAGTGTAGTTCACCAAGATCTTTCATTTCGAATTCCTGTGATAGTTGATTTTTGATTTCTGCAATCAACTTACATGCATTTCCTGTAATGATGAGATCATCGACATATAAAGATATTAAACAAATATTTCCTTCCTTATCTTTCTTCACATAAAGATTAGGATCACTTTGACTTTTCACAAAACCTCTCTGATTAAAGAAGGTATCAATCTTTATATACCATGACCTAGGGGCCTGTTTCAATCCATAGATAGCTTTCTTTAATTTACATACAAGATGCTCCTGTCCTTTCTGTACAAAACCTTTAGGCTGGTCTAAGTACACTTCTTCTTTTAATTCACCATTTAAGAAAGCCGATTTCACATCTAATTGATGGATTTTCCAATTATGTGCAGTAGCTAATGCAACCAGAACTCTAATTGTATTTAATTTCGCTATTGGTGCAAAAGTCTCCTCAAAGTCTATTCCCTCCTTTTGAGCATAACCTTTTGCGACTAATCTAGCTTTAAATCTGTCAATGCTGCCATCTGGTTTACACTTAGCTTTAAACAACCATTTACATCCTATGGGTGTTTTGTTCTTTGGTAACTCTGTTAATTTCCAAGTCTGATTCTTCATAATTGAGTTATATTCATCATTCATTGCTTCAACCCATTCTTCTTTATCTTTGGCTTGTTTGCAATTCATTGGTTCATTGATTTGCATTATATTAGTCATTAAAGCATAGTCATCATACCTTGACGAACAACGAGTCTGTCTTGAAGACCTCCTTAATACTACATCACCTGTAGGGGTTCCATCCATTATCCTTCTGCTTTCTGCTATCTCATCATCTGAACTGATAGAAGTCCTCATGTTGCTTCTGCTTCTGCTTCCCTATTCCTGTTGGTTCTCTTGTGGTTGTTCCACTTCCTGCTCCTCAACTATTGGGCTTAATTTAACATGTTCATCATTGTTAGCATAAGTATTCCCTTGATCAGTTTTATCACTAGTATCTGTATGTTCATGGAATACCACATCTCTGCTACCAATTATTTTATGAGAGCTAGGGTGAAATAGTTTATAAGCTTTTTTATCATTGCAGTATCCAACAAAGACACATTCAAGTGATTTAGCATCTAGTTTCCTTCTATCATCTTTTGGTACGTGTGCAAAAGCTTTACAACCAAAAATTCGTAGATGCTTAATTTCAGGTTTATATCCATTAAAAACTTCAAATGGTGTTTGAAATTCTAATTTCTTTGTCGGACTGATATTCTTCAAATATACAACAGTATTCACAGCTTCTACCCAAAAGCCATTTGAAATGTGCTTACCTTGGAGCATACTGCGTGCACATTCAACTAGTGTCATGTTCTTTCGTTCTGGTATACCATTTTGCTGAGGAGTGTGCGATACTGTAAATTGTTGTTGGATTCCATTTTCCTTACAGTGTTTCTTGAAATCTTCAGACACGTATTCACCTCCACTGTGAGATCTGAGAATTTTAATGCATTTTCCTGTCTGCTTTTCGATCATGATTCTGAACTCCTTGAAATATTCGAATACATCTCCTTTCCTTCTTATAAAATAGATCCATGTGTATCTAGATCTGTTATCAATAAATGTTAGAAAATATGATGAACCTCCTAATGATTTAGTTTGCATCGTTCCACATACATCTGTATGAATTAATTCAAGCAGATCAATATGTCTCTTCTCTTTATGTACCGGGAATACATCTCGGTGTTGTTTGCCAAGTGCACAAGCACTACATTCTAAATGCACATTTTTTATTACAGGCAGACCCTCGACCATAGAATTCTTTTGAAGCAGTATAAGATCATGATGGTTTATGTGGCCATACCTTTGATGCCAGAGTTTCTCTGTGGTGATGATTGTGGATGCCAGCGCTAGATGACTATCTGCACACATCCAGCTTATATAGTCCTCCACATCTTGAACTTGTAGCAACAGTCTTGTAGTGGTTTCGAATGTCTTTGATAAGACACTTAAATTAAACACAGAGAGGCAAAAGGGAGCAAAGCACAAAAGACTCGCTCACTCAAAGGAATGGTCAAAACCAATTTGATTATCTAATGAAATCAGAGTACAATATATAGGTGA
>CBVK0101197799.1:0-12357 GCA_900067695.1 Picea abies | reverse complement strand
AACCCAATCCCTAGCAATCTGCCTATCATTTCTACATTATTCCAACACATGAGTTACTCAACATTTACATGAGTATAATTGTTTGCAAATAAGGACTGATGATCAATGTTCGAAATCGCTCCAGTATACATACACGAATTGGAATTGTGCCAGCAATTAAATGGATCAATATTTCTTCAGCTATGAAGGCAAAAGCATTTCAGCCTTTCATTTAATTACAAGTACGAAAATGAAGCAGAAAGCTAAGTTTTGGAGTGAACTAAAACGTTGAACTCAGATGACAACTTACACGATGAACACAGAATTTACATTACATATCAGTAAAATCAAACATATTATAAATATAGAGATTTTACTCTATAATTGGGAAAACCAACTTTGAATAATTAGGGAAATCAAGTTTGAATGATTGTTCAGTTTTCATTTTTATAATATTTGGTTACAATCAGCACATAGCTATCTACTACCTCCTCTTAGTCAGCAAAAGAAAAAGGGCTTTAGAAATCAATCAAGTTACAAGAAGACGACATAGAAAAGCACATAGCTACCTGTGCAACCTCACCTCTTGGCCAAGGCCAGCAAAAGAAAATAAAATTATCTTTAGAAGTCAAGTTACAAGAATACATAGAAAAGTATAGAGTAATGTGAAGGCCAAAAAACTAACCTCATTTCATTTTCAATTCATTGTTTTTTTATTTTTTCTTTCCTATTTTGATTTTTCTATTTTATTTTAATTTTTTTCTTCTTTATTATCTTATTTCATTTTGACATTTAAATTGTATTTTATATCCTATTTAACTTTTATTAATTTCAAAATTACAATTAAATACCCAACCTTATTTAACTTTCATTAATTTTGAAAATTACAGTTAAATACCCACTCTTACAACCAAACCAAAAGTATCCTATACATTGTATTCCCAATTTTTTTCAAATAGATCTAACAGCCACACGTTAATCATGAAAAAGATCTAACGGAACCACATATTAATCATAAAGGTAGACAAAGGGGAAAAAGATCTAACGGAACCAGATGTTAGTGAACATGAAACTTCATTAGAGAAGAGTGGAAATACATTACACTTTCAAAATTGTTGACTTCCGCTGTGTTTTAACTTTTAGCACTGTAATGATTGGATGGAATGTTATTAGAACCGGCTATTTAAAAGAGAGGAAAAAGGTCTTTTGATCTTCTGCACTCTCTGCCAAAATTTTATTTTATTGATCTGCCATTTTGACCAAATATTAAATTGCGGGATGATATCTTGCCCATTTTTATTTTGAAGACACTTGCCGTACACAATTTTTGCAACATTGACCATAAATAGTGAAACAGATCATTCATAATACATAATCTAGATATGGATTTTTGTTAAGTAAATATTTTATATTTTAGCCTTTTTTTTTTGTGATATTTTCCTATATTTGTTTAAATTTTAAAAAAATATTAGATTTACAAATTTAAGTAATTAATTATGTATAATCTTAATGTTTTTTCATTATCAATCCATTAAAAAAAAACTTAAACCAATTATTGAAAAAAAACTTAAAACAATTAAACATCACCCAAATTGTTATTGAGCTTAATCATTAGAAACAACTGGTTTGTGGGTTGATTCGCTCAAAGAAGAATCGTGACATAAATTAATTAAACATAATAGTTTACAGCGAGTCAACCCAAGGCACATAAATTAATTAAACATAATAGTTTACAGCGAGTCAATACAAGGCACATGGCTTCTGGCGGACTTTCATCTCAGGTTAAATCTCAGGTTAATAACATGTTTTTGAAAAGTTATCCTAACAGCTTTTAGGTCTGGAAAAATTGATTAGACTCGCTAGTACAGAATTACATCTGACTTAAACGGAGCAGAGATCTGGTTCAAGTATAAAGGTCAAAAGACCAATCTTCTTGGTTAGTGTGGATTTAGTCCCTATCTACCTCAAATTCTAGAGATACCTGTGTAATGCCTCAATCTAGTGAAAACTATGAATCTGTAAGAAAATAAAACTGGGTTACCCATACATAAAATATCCATTTAAAAAAACAAAAATTTGCCGTATTTTCTGCAGTCCAACTGACCTTTATGACCTCCTCGTTGCTGGTCGAGGCGTTCACTGCAGCCATGGCGTGAATGCTTTTTAAAGTGTAAGGAGTGGTGTGAATTTTTTAAAATTTTATAGTTACCACTTATTTAATAATGATAAAATATTGGTACTATGTTTAGAAATTTTACAGTGAGTATATTACAAGTTGTTAGTCAACCTACTATGTCAATAGATTGGAATTGAAGATGAACTCCAATGTAACCATAGACAATCATGGTAAACTATTATAAAACCAATGTCAACCATAACCAAGATCAACCAAATATAACCATAGTAAAATATGGTCAACCATAATCATACATAGTCAACAACACTCAACATGGTTATCAATAGTCAACATGGACAATGATGGTCAACTATAGTCAACCAAACCATAGTCAACATGGTTATCTGAGCTTAACATAGAAACCCATGGTCAATGATACTCTACCATCATGAACCAAATTCAATCATGGCCAATAATAGTTCAACATATTCAAGTATGGTCATCCAAATTCAACAGTAGTAGACCATGGATGAATGAAGCCAATAATAGTCAAGGATAGTCACACATAATCAATCATGACTAATCAAAATCAACTTTGATCAATCATGGTCAAACATCACCAACCATTATCAACCATGTTCTAATGTGGTCAACCATACTAAAATATAGTCAATATTTCAATATTAAGTATATTCATATTTTAATTCACAAATATATTAATGCTTTAAAAAAAATGATTTGTAAATTTCTTATAGTCACTTTTAATAATGCAACAGTATGTGCTCTTGTATGATGACACTATTCTTAGTTTATCTTATTTACAAATTTACTTTTCAAAATTTTAATAATAATAATAATAATTTATTTTTAAGGTCAGGACCAAGCGATTTGACTAGTAAAGTCTATGGAGGTATACATACCCTACCCCCCTCTAGATTTGAACTTGTGACCTCTTAAGAACAAACACATGTTCTTAACAGTTAGACCCACTCAAGTTCTATAATAATATACCAAAGTGGATATAGCTATGCATCAAACCTTTGTTAGTTGCTATCTTTCTATATTGAAAATTGTTTTCTTTTCTAACTTTCTTATAACTAAGGATTATACACCAATGCTACTAAATCTCAAGTCCCCTAGAGACTAGAAACAAATCAAATACATTTTCATTAAAATTTCTATCTGAAATAATTTTTTAATATATATTTTCATAAAGCTTGATTTGTCATTTGTGGGATTCACCTAATATTTGTTTAACTTTACAAATCCTAAAATTATTTTAATCTATAAATAATTAATTAAAAAAACTAAAAAATTATCTCAACATTTTTTTTTTAAATTATACAGTTCTTTAAAAAATTAGGCAGTTATCATGGCTCACAAGTTCAAATATAGAGGGGGTAGGGTATCTATACCTTCATAAACTTTACCAGTTAAATATTTGGGCTGAGGGGGTCCCTTGTCCCACGAACAAAGAGGTCTCATACACCAATTTGATGTGGCTTGGTCGTGACCTTAAAAATAGATTATTATTATTATTACTACTACTTTATAATAGTGTACTTTTTTACATATTTAAGTACACTTATATAAAGGAGATAAATTGTTATATAATAGAGATCATTTACCTAAACAAATGAGCAAACTAAATAAACACCAAGAAGTTGTTGAATTACTCAAATTATATCGTAATGTCATTAAGTTAAGTGAATATCCTAATCTTTATAGAAGTTAGGTCAATATTCTAATCTTCATGAAAAAGGATTTATTACAAATTGTAATAATACTTTTAAGGATTTCATAAATAAATATCAAATCATTTTTTATTCCTCTAAAACTAATACATAAAGAATAAGAATGGATAAAATGTTACTTTGTATTTTTCAAATTGCAAAATTAAAAAAATTTAAAAATCAATTCAAAATCGCAATATACAAATGTTGAAAATACAATTTTGCATCTTATGAAATTTCCACCCAAATTACTGTGAGTGATATGATAACCCTTATCCCGTACTCACATTCAGCGTCTCATGAACCACAAACTCCCAAACATGCATTTAGTTTACTCACATTCAGCGTCTCATGAACCAAAAACTCCCAAACATGCATTTAGTTTTCGAAAATGTATAGCATATTAATTTGTGTTTTTTTAAAAAAGAAACTTGTCCTTTATCACGTTTTTGGCCTTAAGAAGCTGCTTCATTTTTTTCCTTAAAAAGCTACTTTTGCATCGGACTTTTAATTTTGCTAATCCCATAAATGCATTTGTGATATGTTCTTTAAAGTACTTTTGGTGTTGGGTTATTTTAAAGTACTTTTGGTGTTGGGTTATTTTAATTGCCGTTATATTGTCATACAATTAGAAGCCAAAACATTTGAAATTGGAAGACCAAAACATTTGACATTGTTGTTATTAATCTCTTTAATATTGAGAATTTTTTTATAATAGTTTTTACTATTAATTTAAAAAATTATAATACAAAGTAATTTTTTTGGATTAGTAGAAACATGTGATTTATTAAAAAACAAAATTATATATTAATTTAATATTTTTATAAATATATTTTTCTTTATTTTATAATAAATTTTTTTTATGATTGATGGAAAGGTATTATTTATTAATTAATGTATCTCCTTTCACTTATATTTGTTTAAAAATACAAAAATACCACATGCTTATGATGATAAAAATAATTTGTGAAGAATCACTTCTCCTCCAATGCCAAATACCTACATATATTGAAGAGTAGGCAATGAACATCTGGAACCAACAAAGATTCTAGTAGCATTATGTTTAGTTCCCAAGGAATTGTATTTGATAGTGTTGAAACATGTTAACGAATTTCCCATGTCAATGCATGCATAGGGTATCACCTAAAAATGGAATGTGCATGCATGCACATTACAATGATCAATTTCTGTAACTAGTGGATCAAAGTGTAACTAGTTGTTTTAACCGTCTAACAGATCTTATATCTCTAACATACTCGTAGAGGTGTGACTAAGCAATATAGTGTAGTGAATTGTGTGGGAAGAGAGTGAGAGGATGGTAGTAAGCCTGTGTTTGGCTATTGTAATTCTCCCTTGAATAATAAGAGTATTGATTATCATTGGTCCATAATTTTTCCCCTTAAAGGATTTTTCCACATAAACATTGTGTTCACTGTGTGATTTCTTTCATTCTGTTCGTTGTAATCTCTTGTTGGTGGTTTTATTTCTTTTCCACTGAATCTTGTTGTGTTATGATTTGGCGACCGAACAAGTGGTATTAGAGATTTAGGTGAGGAAGTCATTGCATGAGTGAGCGATATTTGCAGGGACGATTTCTATGAAAGAGGACAAATTCGATGCAGGGGCGATAATTTTTTCCCTATCGTGGGTAATGTCATTCAACATGGGAGATAATTTTTTCCCTCGATCATATTGGAGGCGTGATACCTCGAAGATCATCGCATGCAAGAGGAGCGATATTCATTTATCCTTACTGCGTGTAGAAGGAATGAAAACAACGATAACCAGTTGTGCGATAACCGGTCTTCATCATTTCCTATGCTTTACAAAGGGAGTGGTAACCATGAAAATTAATATATATTGAAAGTAATATATAGATACACACACACACACACACACACACACACACACACACACACACATAGTTGGATGCATAAAGCACGGTATGAAAGCAGAATTTTGTTTTATTATGCACATGAAGAATCACCTTGGTAAATAAATTAAGGATTTCCCTTTATAAATAATTGAGGTGGATGGTTTTAAAAGGTTTTAAAGATATATATTTTAAATATATTTTTAGAGTTTAAACCTTTTTTTAATTCAACCTTGAACTTTAAGATTCGTTCCTACATATATTATAAAGAGCTTGGTTCGTTATAACCTATAGTTTTTTTTGGCAGTTTTTGCAGATGACAAAGGTACAAAGTTCAAAGTTTGAGGTGGAGAAATTGAATGACAAGAATAATTTTGAGTTGTGGAAGCTCAAGATGTGGGATCTGCTTTTGCAACAAGTATTACACAAGGCATTTGCAGTTAAGAAAAAGAAACCGACAAACATGACAAATGAGGATTGAGAAGATCTAGATGCAAGAGCTCTTAGTACCATATGTCTGTGTCTCGAAGATGAAGTTTTGTTTAACAATGTTGGAGAGGACACAAAAACAGGCTTGTGGAATAGATAGGGATGTCTTTATATGACAAATTCCCTGATGAACAGAATCTTCTTAAGGAGGCAACTGTATATGTTACGGATGAAAGAATGTACAAAATTTGTCTGTCATTTAAATATTTGAATACCCTGATTTGTTAATTAACTAGTATGGATGTAAAATATGAATATAAGGACAAATAAATAACTCTATCATGTTGATTACCTGAATCTTGGGATCATTTTGTCACATGTATGTGTTTTAGCACAACATACACCATTGATTATGATATTGTTGTGGGAGCTCTATTGATTGAGGAAATGAGGAGAAAATCCAATTAAATAAACCTCAACGGTAGAAGCAATGGTGGTCAAAGGTCGATCTACAGAAAGAGGAAAAGATCAAAGTGGTACATCAAGATCTAAGTCAAGAGGAAAGAAGGGTAAGGAAAAATGTTGGTTCTGTGGAAAATATCTACATCTCTAGAAGGATTGTTGGAAAAGACTATAAATCATCCAAAGAAGACTCCACAACGGAAGCAAAGGAAGCTAATTCAGCTAAAACAAGTTCATGTTCAGGTTCAGGTATGGTTGATGAGGTATTATCTACTTGTGATGTTTCACAACAACATCTACATTCGTTGTTAGATTCAGGTGTGTCCAGTTACATGTGTCTTCGTAGAAATTGGTTCTCAACTTACCAATCTATTGATGTCGTGTTGCTTTTATGGGAAATGATTTTTCTTGTAAAATTGTCCAGGTTGGTAGAATCCAGATTAAAATGTATGATGGTATTGTAAGAATGTTAAAATATGTGAGGCATGTACTTGAAGTTAGAAATAAATTAATATCTTTGCGAGTTCTAGATTCTACTAGTTATAAGTGTACAACTTAAGGTGGGGTATTGAAGGTGTCCAAAGGCATCTTAGTAGTGATGAAGGAAAAGAGGATCATGAACCTTTATATCTTTAAGGAAGGACTGAAATAAATAAAGAAGTGGTAGCATCTGAAGGTGTAAGTGACTCCACTAATTTATGGCATCAACGTTTCGGTCATATGAGGAAGAAAGGAATTAAGGTACTAGTTGATTGTAAGTCACTGCCAAGTTTAAAGTTTCTAAATTTGAATTTTTGCAACTATTGTGGTTTTGGAAAACAGTGTAGACACAAGTTTAAAATATGAAGACATATAAGCAAAGGTATCCTTGATTACATTCATTCAAACGTTTGGGGACCAACCCCTAGAGTTTCTTTTGGAGGATCATCATATTTTGTGACATTTATAGATGACTACTCTAGAAAGGTGTGGATCTATTTAATTAAAAGAAAAGTTGGTGTATTTAATAATTTTAAGAAATTCATAGCTTTGGTTTAACAAAGAACTGATAGGTCAATAAAGGGTGAGTGCAAGATAATGATGGCCTCTAATGATGCATTAGTGGCAATAAAAGCCTAGAAAAAGAATGATATGTTAACTTGGATGGATTATTCAAGGTACTGTTACAATGAATTTGAATATGGTGTAAGAAGATGAAATGTAGGAAATTCAATTATCTTTCAGAATATATAACTTTTATTTGTAGAAATGGTGAATAACTAGGCCAAATTTGATTTCTTCTAACAATGGTATCTTATTTTTCCAACAAAATATAAGGTATATGTTTTTGTTTGTGTAGGTGTTGAGTATCTTAACAATGTAATTTCATTCCAAAAACTTGTATACTTGTAGAAAACCCTTTTTTTCTGTCATGTATTTTTTGGAAATTTTTTATATCAATTTTATATATTTTTAAATTATCAAAATCAACATATGCCTGAAATTACAATGTATTTTGTTCATGCATTCTAAGAGGGTCTTAACATGCTCAAATTTTGTTTTATTTTTTTTAGATCATAGGTATAGGTATCCTCTAGTGCTGCATATAACTCATTTGAGAAATGGTTAATCCAAGAAAAAGTCATAGATGAAATAAGATAGGTATGTATTATATGATTTTGACATATGTGAAGAAAAAAATAGATTAAAAATAGTAAATAATATTAATTTTAATATATATATATATATTTGAAATGTACATAGACGACTCGATCTATGTCTATAGTTTCATCAACAACTGAATTATTTAACCTATACGAAAATAATGTCAAAGACAAATATATAGAGGGGTATTCAAAAAAATGGAGGTTTTTATCAATTTGCAGACCGAACCACTAGGTTTGTCATCCCGAACCTATATTTGAGCCAACCAAGTCAGCATACATCTTGTCAATCCCGTAAAACAAAATTGAATTCAAAATAGCATGTGTGCATTCTTAAGAGCATGCACACGCTCTAGGAGCACAAACACATTCTATGAGCATACATGCCCTATAGGAACACACACACACTCTTATAAATCATTTCCTTCTCTATATCTCTCCACCCTCTCCTACATCTACCCCCTCCTCTCTATCTGCCTCTAACTTCCCCTCTCTACCACCCATATATGTCTCCCTCTCTCTCCCTCACACTACTATACATGGTAAGACCTAGACATGGCAAGACTTAGACATTACAAGGCATGGAAAGACCTAGAGCTATATCGTACCTTGACATGCCTCAAATTCTCACACCCACTCCCTCTCTATCACCCTATATTCCTCTCTCTCTCTATCTTCCCCTTTTTCCCTCACTCTCCTCTCTCTTCCACCATTTCTCTCTCTCCTCATTGTTAGTCTTAGTATCACTCTCTCTACCCCTATTTCTCTATTTATTCCCCCTATTTTTTTCCCTCTATATCCCCCCCTTCCTCTCATTTTCTCTCTATCCCCCTTCTATGTGTACCTATATGCTTCCCTTTCTCCCACTAGCCCTATCTATACCCCCCCTCTCTTTCCCCATCTCCTCTATCTCACACTATGTCTCTTCCCCTCCTCTTTATCTTTCTCTCCCCCCCTCTTATGTCTCTATATCTAGCCCTCCTCTTTTTCTTTCTCTCTTCCCCTCTCACACTCTCATGCATTCTCTCTCTCTCCCCCTCAAATTATCTCTCCTTTATCCCTCCTACATCTACTCTTCTCTCCCACATTTAACTCTCTCTCTACCCCCTCTCTATTTTCATCTCTCTCCCTCTCACAAACTCTCTCTACTTTCCTTATATGTCTTTCTCTCTCTCCCTCCCACACTCTAAAACACTCACTCTCTACCTCCCCTCTTTTCCTTCCTCTCTCTTCCTCCCACACTCTCAAACACACACTTTCTATCCTCCCTCTATGTCTTCCTCTCTCTCTCCCTCCCACACTCTCTCACACACACTTTCTATCCCCCCTCAATGTCTTCCTATCTCTCCCTCAGACACTTTAACACACTCACTCTCTACCTCCATCCTTTGTCTACCTCTCTCTACCTCCATCCTTTGTCTACCTCTCTCTACCTCCCCTCTTTTTCTACCTCTCTCTTCTTCCAAAACTCTCTCACACAGACTTTATATCCCCAATTTATCTCTTTATATATCTACATTCCCTCTTCCCTCTATCTCCCCCCTTTCTCTCACAATCAGTCTCACTTTCTCTCCCTCCCCCTCCCTATCTCCCTCCCCCTCCCTCCCATTAATATCTCTCTACCCCCCCTTTTGTCTATCTCCTCCCTTCATTTCACAATTACTCTTACTCTCTCTCCACTACCTCCTCCCTATGTCTCTCCCCCTCCCTCCCACTATCTCTTTTCCCTCTCTCTCATACATCTACCCCCCCCAACTATCTCTCCTTACATTCCTCTCACTCTATTTCTAACCACTCTCTTTGTATCCCTCTCCCTCCATCTCACACACTCAAACACTCCTTGTCTACCCCCCCTCTCTTTCATTCTCTTCTCCCCCTCTCACACTCAAACATTCTCTCTCTACCCCCCTCCTCCCTCTATCTCCCCCTCTCCCTCCCACTATCTCTCCTCTCTTTCTCTCATACATCTCCCACCTCTTTATCTCACTTTGTTGTTACTCTCACTCTCACTATATCCCCCTCCCTCTCTCTCCTCTAATCACCCCCCATTTCTCTCTTTATATCTCTCTACCCCCCCCTTCCTCTCACAATTAGTATCACTCTCTCTCCACTGCCTCCTCCTTCTCTCTCTCCCCCTTTCTCCCACTATTTTTGTTCTCTCTCTCTCTCATACATCTACCATTCCCCACTATCTCTCCCTCCATTCCTCTCACTGTGTCTCTACCCACTCTCTTTGTATCACACTCCCTCACTCTCACAAACTCAAACACTCCTTATCTAGCCCCCCTCTCTTTATTGTTCTTCTCCCCATATCACACTCACACATTCTCTCTCTACTCCCCTCCTCCCTCTATCTCTCCCCCTCCCTCCCAATATCTCTCCCCTCTTTCTCTCCTACATCTACCACATCTTTCTCTCTCTCATTGTTGTTAGTCTCTCTCTCACTATATCCCCCTCCCTCTCTCTCCTATACTCTCCCCCCATTTCTCTCTTTATATCTCTCTACCCCCCTTCCCTCTATCTCCCCCCTTCCTCTTACAAATAGTCTTTCTCTCTCTCCACCCCTTTCTCCCTCTCTCTTTCTCTCCCCCCCACCTTCTTTCTGATCTCTCTCTCATACATTTACGCCTCCCCTCTATCTCCCCCCCCTTCCTCTCACTCTCTCTCTACCCACTCTCTTTGTCTCCCTCTCCCTCTCCCTCCCTCTCACACACTAAAACATTCCTTGACCAACCCCTTTTTCTTTCTTTATCTTCCCCCCTTCTTATAATCACACATTCTCTCTCTACCTCCCTCCTCCCTCTATCTCTCCCCCTCCATCCCACTATCTCTCCTCTCCTTCTCTCCTACATATACCTCCTCTTTATCTCTCTCATTTTTGTTAGTCTCACTTTCACTTTATCCTACTCCCTCTCTCTCCTCTACTCTCCCCCCATTTCTTTATTTATATCTCTCTACCCACCCTTCCCTCTATCATCACCCTTCCTCTCACAATAAATCTCATGCTCTCTCCACCCCTGCCTTCCTCCATCTCTCTATCCCCCTCCATCTCACTATCTCTCCTCTCTCTCTCTCTCTCATTCATCTACCCCTCCCCACTATCTCTCTCCTCTTTATATCACTCTCTCTCTACCCATTCTCTTTCTATCCCTCTACCTCCCTCTCACACACTCAAGAAATCATTGTCCATCCCCCCTCTTTTTCTTTCTCTTACCCCCCTCTCACACTCACACATTCTCTCTATACCCCCTTCCTCCCTCTCTCTCTCCCCCTACCTCCCACTATCTCTCCTCTCTTTCTCTCCTACATATACCACCTATTTATTTATCTCTCATTATTGTTATTCTCTCTCTAACTATATCCCCCTCCCTCTCTCTCCTCTAATATCCCCCCATTTATCTCTTTATATCTCTCTAGCCCCCTTTCCCTATATATTCCCCATTCCTCTCACAATTAGTCTCACTCTCTCTCCAATCCCTTATCCCTCCCTCTCTCACTCCCCCTCCCTCCCACTATCTCTTTGATCTCTCTCTCTCTCTCATTATTCATACATATACCCCTCCACACTATATTTCGCCCCTTCCTCTTACTCTCTCTCCACCCACTCTCTTTGTCTCCCTCTCCCTCCCTCTCACACACTCAAACACTTCTTGTCCACCCCCCTCTCTTTCTTTCTCTTCCCCCCCTCTCACATTGACACATTCTCTCTCTACCCCCCTCCTCCCTCTATCTATCCCCCTCACTCCCACTATATCTTATCTACTTCTCTCTCTCCTTGTTTCAGTCTCACTCTCACTCTCTCTATGCCTCTCTTTTTCTCTCCCTTTATGCCTCCTCTTTTCCCCTAGTTTGTAGACTGGATATTATTTATTCACAATCAATGTTTGAATCCCTTTCTATATCCCCCCTCTTTGACTCTCTCTCTCTCTCTCTCTCTCTCTCTCTCTCTCTCTCTCTATATATTTGTATCCCTCCTCCCTCCCTCTCTCTCTCCACCCCTCCAAGTCTCCTCCTCCTCTCTCTCTGGCCCTTCATCTTCCCCTCTTTTCCTCCCTCCCACTATCTCTCTATCTCTCTTCCACTTTCTCTTCCCCTATCACACTCTCAAACAATCCATTTGTT
>CBVK0101197782.1:0-16705 GCA_900067695.1 Picea abies | reverse complement strand
ACATGTATATATGTGATATGTATTTTTGAAATAAAACTCACATTTCTTACAAAAAAAATTAGAAGGAATTAATAATGAGTCCTAAGTGAGCTATTCAGACTCATGGGAGACGAGTGAAAAATGAATGACTTTGAATATCTGATTAAACTTGAAAATTAATATCTTAATTTTGATCATTTATTTGTAGTTACATTAAACATTAATCATTAATAATCAAAGAAAATGGGGGCATACAAAGTTCAACCAAAAACCTTGAAAAATGTGTTTCAACATATATTTCTTATGCATTTAAAATTCTTATCATTTTCTCCTTCTTTTGGTGAAAGTAATGCTCAACCATAGTTGATTTTTCTATGGTTAGTTGACACTATGACATCAAGCCAGTGGTTTTGTAGAATCGACAACGAGGAGAGATCTATATCCATTTCTTGCATACTACTCTTTGAATACCCTTACTTCCACTGCCTACTCCCGACGTTGGTTCTCAGAGGCCACTCATTTACTTCATTCCACACTAGGCATCTCAATAGATTGACTCCCTCCATGGAATATATTTAGGATTTATAAAAAAAACTCGATGTTGATGAAGTGCATGTAATAGAATTTTTCCAAATTTAATGAAATATGTGTTTTTTCCTTCTAACAAAATGTTTATACAATCTTAGAAATTTTATCAAGCAACCTTAATAACATTTTTGTGCAATACCTTGAAAAAAATTCAATACTCTTCTAAGCACAACACAATTGGACTTGCTATGGTGTTTTGTTTTATTCTACTCCAGCACATGATCACTATTTGGGTTATGAATTCATTTGTTCTCCTCACCTAGAGCACAATTCTTCATGGATTCATGATAACAACGAACCCCCTAAAGGTGTAAGCAATGAACAATTCCTACTTGGCTTCATTCTTACCATCACTGCCTCTAAATTATTTGTACTCATTCTCCCACTAATGCAACTTGTTTTCACCAAGGTTGTGGGTATGGACACATTTTTAATGGTTGTGGAAACGACAATTATATCATTTTTAAAATCAATGCAACTACTTGATTGCTCTTAAGCACATTTCACACATAGCATATTGCATGAGTACTAAAATGAATGGACTACATTGTCACTAAAATCAATGCATTGGAACAAATTCCTCTTTCTTTATAAGTAGTCCATTCTTAAAAGTTGGTAAAGCTATATGCTACTCTATAACTTGTTTCAGTTTTCTGGAGATAAACTATGTGCAAATTATGAAACGTCCAATGATTCGAGTTGACACTCCACCCATCGTCACGGGCACTTAAAAACATAGATGACATAAGAAAAGAGTGTTGGAGCTTGTATTTATAGTGTAAAGCTTCATAGTCATTGTGAGAATTGTGGAAAGTAAAATAAAATAAAAAAGAGCAATTGTATTAAAAATAATAAAATATGAAAAGACCATTGTGTGAAAAATAGAAGTAATAGATTGTAAAATAATAGAATAAAGCAAAGAAAAAATATATACATTAAAGGGAGATCAATTAATAGTAATTGAAAACAAGATAATGAGAAGAATTATTGAATGTTTGAAAATAACTCACATATATTACTAATTTTATTTTCTTAAATATATCATTGACGTATAATATTGATTGTATTATTTTTATTATTTTTTAATATACTTTATGTGACAACATCCATAAATAAGTTAACATTCATAGTCATACTGGATGTCATATTGGATGATATTTAATAAAATATTTTCAAAGGTTTAACATCTAGCAAAGATTTACATTTAAATGCAAGACAATTAATTAATAAAATATTTTCAAAGGTTTAACATCTAGTAAAGATTTACATTTAAAAGCAAGACAAATTCAAAGTTTGGCCAATTTCTATTTGGTTTTTATAAATTCAAAGTTTGACTTAAAGATTTACATTTAAATGCAAGATAATTAATTAATAAAATATTTTCAAAGGTTTAACATTTAGTAAAGATTTACATTTAAAAGCAAGACAAATTCAAAGTTTGACCAATTTCTATTTGGTTTTTATAAATTCAAAGTTTGACCTAAGAGTTCAACACAAACAACAAGGTCCACTAAAAATGAAGGTTTGAGGGTTTTTTCTTTTCCTTTTGGCATTTACATCTAGTTCTAACAAGTAGGGATCATAATTATTTTGAATCTTTTCAAATGAAAGATAAGGAAACTTTTCATGATATGTTTTACTAGTCATTGTTTTTATGGGTTTTAGTCATTGATTTTATGCATTGTTTTTTTCTATGCCATGAAAATCAAAAGAGGAATCTTACATTTTCTCCCTATGCCATGGCAATTCAAAAAATAATTGTTATCATTTTATACAATGAAATCCCATTGTCAAGGAGCTCATGCTAAGGCATGCATGTATCACCTATTTATTGGCATTCTATGTTTATATTGTTTTTCTTATAAGCTACAACCTACAAGTGAGCCATCTATTGGCATCTAATAATACCTTAGTAGTGGAGATTAGATGTTTTGGTAGTCATTAGTAGTGAATCCTCTCAAGTCACTCCCCCCGCCCATGTTGGAGTTGGTATCTCAACGACCCTGCTCATCTCTTAATTCTCTTCACACATAATTCAACAAACCTCATAGTTGTATATTTTCTAATAATACCTTAGTAGTGGAGATTAGATGTTTTGGTAGTCATTAGTAGTGAATCCTCTCAAGTCACTCCCCCCGCCCATGTTGGAGTTGGTATCTCAACCCTGCTCATCTCTTAATTCTCTTCACACATAATTCAACAAACCTCATAGTTGTATATTTTCCACACATAATTTAACATACGTCACTTAAGATCTCATGCAACCTCACAGAAGATTTAAATGTTATGGCATTAACCTCCTATTTCTATTCTCATTGTCATGTAATTCCTTGGTTTCTGCAATTCTTTACATTACTTCAGTGTTATGAAGAAAGATTATCCTACTTGTTTGATGATCTTCTTATATTTTCCTCTATCTATACATAGCATTAAGACTTCATAAAATAAATCCCCATTAACAATTTACATTTAATCTATTTAGCATTTTTTTACTTTCATATGAAAAAAATATTTTATTTTAATGTGTCAATGTAGAAAGATTAAAATAAATTCAACTCTTCAAACTATAATATAACATTTCCTGTCAAATTTGATCTGTGGCCCACAAACCACTTGTCCCTTATGAGCTTGACTCATTGATAAGTAATCAAATCCAAGATTGAATTAACTTAAGCTCAAAATAAGCAAAAATATTCTATTGAAGAATACTTAAAAGACCCAATAATTTTGTCAACTAAAAATATAAAATATACAGTAATTTTGTTCATAATCAATATATCTCATAACCATAGACTTTCTATCCAACAACTACTCATCCAATACGAATACTCTCCATTCTAAAGAGTAAGACACTCAAGAATAGTAACTCTTGCTTTCTTCAAGTCTTATTAGTAAATGTTAATCTTGCTTCCCACTTCAAGTCTCAATTTTAAATGTTATTATTTAGATTTTATTTATCTAAACATTTCTAAAAATTAAGATTTTACTAAACTCATTTCAAGTACGGCTGATTTTTTTAAGATTTTCTAATATAAACACATTTCTACAAATCAATATTTTACTAAACTCATTTCAAGTATGCTGATTTTCTAACGATTTTCAAAAACACTGTGACAAATAATTCGCAACAAAGCATAAAACGTTACGGCTAAAGGTCAAATGAGCATACTTGAAACAACAATCCACAACCCATCCAAACAAAATTGGTACAAAAATGATTTGGTACCAACCCATCCACAACACTGTCATTATCCTCCAGGTTACAATCCACAACCCATCCAAACAAAATTGGTACAAAATGACAGTACCAAGAAGTTAAAACAACAAGAAGGCTGTTTCCCATCGAAAATGCATATATTGGTGAGGACAATCTGCCATTAAATAAGAGTTAGACTACTCATTTAAGACCGTTAATAACATCCATTCAAATAAGAGGATAGATCTGTTTATGTTTTGCAAAAATGAGGTGTTTGCTGTGAGACAAGTATGTGCTCAGAGGCACCCTCAACTCTGTTAAGTAAAGTAGCAAGTTGGCAACATAATCTTGTCTGTGGTGTGTTAATAACAAATCAATATTGGCTATTTGCCTTTCTCATGCTGATAAAATGAGTTTGATTATGCATTTAAAAGCAATGAAGGAGGAAGGAGGGTGAGTTGCACCTTGAATTAAAAGCAATGCTGTTGAATCTCAGAACTATTAGCTGGCCCCTGTTACAAGCACCCTTCTTGTGCCAAGGAAGCCATAAAACTGTTATAAAGTGGAGCCTTCACATTCTCTGTTATAAAGCTGCTCACAACTTTCGTTGAATCCTTTTGACTGAAACACACTCCCTGCATGTCTCCTTGTCAATGATCAACTTTCCCAGCTTTCCCTCCATAGTAAATATCCCGCAGAACTGAGGAGGATTCGGCATTCCAATTAACATACTTTTCCAAGAAGCGTTTCTCTGTCAATTCAACAATATATGGGAAAATCCTCTCTGTTTTCAAAAGTTGCATAGACTTCAAGGCCTCCATTACTCTATACCGAGGAATTATCCTCGTCTCCAAGTTATATGACAACAGACGGGAATATCCAACAATATCGTCCAATGGAAGCCCCAGTGATTTGACCAGAAAATCTATATTCCGCTTCAATTTTTCCTCTGAATGTCTCAAAATCCACGGCGTCCGACTTGAGAGTTTGTGAATTTGTTTTTCGGAAAAACCCAAGCTGCTCAAACACTGCAGTTTTCGATCCATCTTTTCTTTTCCTATTCCTAGTATCGCACGCAAAGCATGTCCAAATATCTGTGATCCCTTCTCGAGCCCCAGACCCTCCGCCACTTTAAACGACTTCAAAACTTTTTCCTCTGTACACGTGACCAAACGAGGTTGCATTGCCACTAACTTCGATAATGCTTCGCCCTCAACACCCAATCTTTGCAGGAGTAAAATCACAGATTTAAACTTCTCCTCACTTTATTAAGAACTTTTGAATCGGAATAAACAAGTTTGCAGATATCCTCTTTCTTCGTGATAGACCTAAGGAAGTGGAGCCTAGACTTTAAGTTTCTTTCAGATTTATATAAGAAAATACTAGGATTCCAACAGACCACCTGTCGAATCTGAGCAGGGGTGGTCAAACCACATTCACTTAACAGCTCTAAAACTTCTTCCAAATTCTGGCTTGATTTATGAAGAAAGCTCTTGTGAATTTTAAAGGTTTTTAAAACATCTTTCTCTGTCATACCGCATTTTTTTATGAAAAAAGATGTGTGGAGTTGGGGATGGGATTATTGTTTCCGTGCAGAATTAGGCGATTTTTATGTGGGGATTCTCATTAATTGCAAGAGGAGGAAGCAACGGAAGTGGGATTGATACGCGAGTGGATGATAGTGGGACTTTGTTCGTTGTCAAACATTTCCATATTCGCTGAATAGACATTATATTTGTAAGAGTGAAATCACAGATTTAAGCTTACCCTTGTTGAGATTAAAAGGGCAAAAAAAAACAAGAATTACCTGGAGGAGGCCGCCGGAGTGGATATCTGGATGAATGTCGCCGTAGATGGTTGAGAGGCCAAAATGTTGGCGAAGACGATCAGAGACCAGGGTGTTGTGCTGGGTCTTCGGTAGTGAGATGAGGGTCTAGGGTTTAGGGATTATGAGGATTTAGGGATACTTCTAGGTGATAGGTGATATGGAAAAAAAGACGAAAGTTTCCATTTGTCGTGTAAAAGTTTCGATTTCCGCTAAGCCAACGAGGTTAGAAAGCAAATTGTGGAAAATGAGATAGAATTGCGAATGACGGAAATGTTGTGTGCAACATGTGTATCACAGAACATGGGCAAAAAGTAAATGACACTTCGCATGTAGAGTACCATTTATTTTTTGAAAGTATATAACAAATTACAAATTTGTTGACTGTGGAAGAAAAATTTGGAAATTTAAATGTATTTTCCATATGGACTGGTGAAAGATAAAAATGTACGAAGACATAAATTTAAAAAGAAATATGAAAACAGTGTTATTTGAAATAGGTAAAAAAATAAAAGTTTGTTACATACTACTGGAATTTGAAATGTATATGACGGAAATGTTGTATGCAACATGTATATCACGGAACATGGGGCATAAGTAAATGACGCTTGGCATGTAGAGTACCATTTATTTTGAAATATATAAAATAATAAAAGTCTGTTACATATAAAAATTTAAATGCATTTGTCAACATAGGGCATAAGTAAATGACGCTTGGCATGTAGAGCACCATTTATTTTGAAATATATAAAAAAAATAAAATTTTGTTACATATAAAAATTTAAATGCATTTGTCATACAGACTGGTGAAAGATAAAAATGTATGAAGACATAAATTTAAAAGGAGATAAGAAAATAGTTTTATTTGAAGTATGTAAAAAAAAAGTTTGTTACATACTATTGGAAATTTTGAAATATACAAAAAAATTAAGGTTTGTTACATATTAATGGGAATTTCAATGTGTTTGTCATGTATACTGGGATTGGGGCTCCCGCGGACCATTAGAGAAATATGTACAAGAAACATGACTGTAGAAATAAGATAGAGTGCACTACCTGCAAAAAAATAAAAATGAAAGGTATAATTGTTTGTGTACACATCTCTATTTAAGAAAGTGGAATAACTGGGTTGATAAACAAAGAAGGATGCGATCAATAGAGTTACAATGAGGGTCTGAGCAGGGGTGGTCAAACCGCATTCACTTAACAGCTCCAAAACTTCTTCCAAATTCTGGCTTGATTTATGAAGCAAGCTCCTGTGAATTTTAAAGGTTTTTGAAACATCTTTCTCTGTCATACCGCATTTTTTGATGAAAAAATCTGTGACAACGCCCCTGTCTGGTGGAGTTGGGGATGGGATTGCTGTTTCCGTGCAGAATTTGGCGATTTTTGTGTGGGGATTGGCATTAATTGCAAGAGGAAGCAACGGAACTGGGATTGATACGAGAGAGGATGATAGTGGGACTTTGTTCGTTGTCAAACATTTCCATATTCGCTGAATACGAGAGAGGATGATAGTGGGACTTTGTTCGTTGTCAAACATTTCCATATTCGCTGAATAGACATTATCTTTGCAAGAATGAAATCACAGACTTAGGCGTACCCTTGTTGAGATTAAAAGGGCTAAAAAAGAAGTAATTACCTGGAGGAGGCCGCCGGACTGGATATCCTGGATGAATGTCGCCGTAGATGGTTGAGAGGCCAAAATGTTGGCGAAGACGATCAGAGCCCAGGGTGTTGTGAGGGATCTTCGGTAGAGAGACGAGGGTCTAGGGTTTTATGAGGATTTAGGGATCCTTCGTGGTGATATGGAAAAAGGACAAAGTTTTCATTGTTGCGTAAAAGTGTAGTATATAGCAAATGTTTATTGGTGTATGAGACCCCTTGTTTATGGGACAAGGGACCCCCCTCCGCCCATGAGGGTCTAGGGTTTTATGAGGATTTAGGGATCCTTCGTGGTGATATGGAAAAAGGACGAAAGTTTTCAATGTTGCGTAAAAGTGTAGTATCTGTCTCTTATACTTTTAAGTCGTTTTCGGTCAATTTGTTTCATGGATTTGGTTATTGTATTTGTTTATACAGTGTGAGTGGGTTTAATGGTTAAGAACATGTGTTTCCTCCTAAGAAGTTACAAGTTCAAATCCAGAGGAGGTAGGGTTATGAGTCAAATCGATGAGTACTTATTATTATATATATAAGTATATATTTGTAATAAAAATTCATAATTCTATATTATTTTATATTTACATAATTATATGTTATCAAAATGTTTTTAAAATTGTTAGATAAATTAGTAGATTTTATGAGAATTTAATATTTATTTAAGTTTTTTCATCACGATATGCATTATATATGTATATGTGTTGATGTAACTTTCTAGATGCTCTTACTATTGGATGCATACAACCGATGATGGCATGGTCCATTCACCTACTTTCAAGCTCTTTCTCACCAATTTTCTCTTCTATTCCTTGTCAACCACAATATTTTCTCTAGTGATTTTGTTCTAGCAGTGCCTTGTTTTATCTTCCCTTTCCTTCTTGTTGTGAAACAGATCCCACATTTGACCCTATATCCCTTAGCGATATTATATTCTAAACCTTGTCCCTCTGTTATACAGTTATTTGCCACATGATCACCTGATGCACATCATCTAAAGGTTAGCAGGCTGAGACACTGAGGTATGTCACTTTTCCCTTGAGTTTTTAGCATACTTTTGCATGGTCGCGAGTTGTTCACTTGCAACTCATGACCCAAAGTTGTTGGTCGCAAGTTGCTCTCTTGCAAGTCGCGTTGCATGGTCGCGAGTTGTTCACTTGCAACTCATGACCCAAAGTTGTTGGTCGCAAGTTGCTCTCTTGCAAGTCGCGACTGGTCACAAACTACAAGAATGCAGGGTGTGATCGGGTCGGTTACTCCTCAATTAGGATTGGTTACAAAGAGATGAGATTAAATTTCAGATTTCTCATAATACGGCCTCGAGAATTTTTTTGTCTTAAGTATCTAGATTGATCCAATATCTTATCTCTATCATCTTATATATTGAGGGTCTCTCATGGAAAAAGGGGGAGGAAAAGAAAGAGTAATCTTATACTGTCGGATTGATTATAGAGCTCGGGCAAGGAGATTGGGAAGAGCTTCATCAAGTCATTTGATTGTAAGCTTCGTATTTTATCAATAGAATATGACTTTCCCCTCTATTTAGTTGTATGCGGTTATGGGCAAGGAGATTGGGAAGAGCTTCATCAAGTCATTTGATTGTAAGCTTCGTATTTTATCAATAGAATATGACTTTCCCCTCTATTTAGTTGTATGCGGTTATTATGATTCTTGTAGAGAGTTAATATTTCCATGTTTTCATGTTATATCATTAGATCTGTTATTAATTCATGCATGTTATATTTGATCTTGTGAGAGGTATTTGTTTGTGTTTCCATATGTGCAAATCCGCATTCGCAAAAGCGGAGGACATCTTCAGAAGAGAAAACAACCAAGGAGCACGCATGAACAACCGTCAAATTACCAAGTAGGCTTCTTATTCCATTATCTCATAGATTTATTCATGTGTGATTCAGATCCAGGAAAGTTTATTGTTTGTATCTCTATTATGTCTTAGGTCTAAAAAGAGCCTAAGGGAGGTAACTCCTGTAGGGTACAATTATCCTACAACAGTATGGCGACTCCACTGGAGAAGTCATTACTGTTTATCTAGTTTCTTCATCAGTTTCTTTAAATCTATTTTTTCAATATCTTTGCTCGTTTAAGTCTTATTTCCATTTTTGTTCTGTCAGCAAGTCTTTTTCTGAGTCTGTTTGAAATTTTTCGATCCTAGATCTACCTTAGATCTATTAATTTTTTCATCTATACGATCGCAGTCATGGGTTGTTTGTGCATACAGAGAAACCCCATCATTTGTGGTCATGAATTACTCCATTACAACATGTGACCTCCCAAAAAATTACACTATGTAGTGCGACCAGTGCTTGTGGTCGCAGTTTGCTCATGTACAACTAGCGATCGATTGACAAGATGTGATCATGCACTTAAAGGCTATTTTTTAAAGGGGCGTCCTTCAAATCTAGCACAAATATGTTTTCCGTTTTTTTTTTTTTTCTTACAGCCTTACAGATCTTTCCCAAATCTGTTCCAACAGTCATTGCTATAGCCTTTTTTTCAAGTCATTTGAATTTTTTTTCTTTTGTATGCCATTTGTTTGATTGATTCAAAGCACTTCTCGTTTTTGTGGGCATGGTTTGGATTCTCTAACCTTATTCCCTCGGTCTTTTAGTGTTGGTGGTACTCATGTAAGAGAGTCCATTTACTTTAAAAGATCTTTTGGATGTGCCTTCAGATTTGCTTCCATTGTTTTAAACAAAGAAAAATCTCTTGATTTGCCATCTCATTTCCGGGTCTACTTGGAATTTTTGCTTCATTTGTAATACATCGTTTTCATATTGTTCATAATCTTTTTGATATAATATTGCCCATCTTTTTTTATTTGTGTGATGCAAAATGTGTGGTTTTTTCTTTTGATTGACAAAATCTTTAAAAAACACACACACAAAAAAAAAAATCTTTTAAAGAGCTTTGCGTTGCATTTTAGAATAATTTGGTTAAAAGTATTTAGTTCACTAGTGGAGCTGAAATTTGCATTGTGGAAAAGTTTGCATTTCATTAAGGAATTTCATTCACATTGGTGCACATATTTCATTGAAAAAGAAAAATCTCTCTCCCTTTCCCTTAAGTAGTTTTTTATCGAAAGAAAATTTTGCATTTTTACATATAGCTTTATTTTGGGATTGATCTTGAGTCAAAACACCATCAAGTCTTTCATTTTGTTCCCTTTGAGTAAACAACAGTCATTTAAAATCCAGCGCAATTAAAAACAATTAAGACATTTTTGTTTGATAGTAAACCAACAATAGCTTGGGATCTAGGGCCTTGGAATAGTTTTGGAGAGTTAATTCTCCAAGGCCACCAAACGAGACTAGGACAATTAATGAGCGAAAATCCAATAGTAACAAAATTCGTTCCGAGAAAGATCGCCTCACATGCAAGCTAAGCACTAGGTCAAGCTAAGCAAGTGGCTGAGAGATCCCTTCTCCATTTTCTTGGTGGGACTACTTCATGTATTGGGGGTTTCAAGACGTGGACGTCCCTAGAGTAACTCCAATGTTTTAGAAATTTTAGGTGCCATGACTTGACCTGGAATTCCTTGCCCACATGATAGTCTTGACTGACGATTTTTCCACCTAGCAGCATTTTTGTGAAGTGGTAACCTTACTGGCCTGTCTTAGGTAGCTACACAAGTGACTACAAGGGGAAATCCTTGTGGTACCTAGGGTAGATTTTGAATCTTCGTATCAACGAACCAGGGAGGGTATTTTTTTGCAGGCTCTTACTTGCACCTTAGTGAGATGTTGTGTGATGGTTATCATAACTGCTTCTCATATCTCCATTGATGGCTTGACATCCCATCTTCGGAAGACCCTTAGACTGACTGGTTTTCTTACTTGATATCTCAGATTTGGCTAAGTGTATGCTCTATGTATTAGTTTCATAGTTGGCCATAAGATCGCTTTTTTTATTTATTTAAATTTTTGTCTTATCCATCATGGCTGACTTACCCTGTCATCGTTCCATAAGAATTATTGGGTTGGGTCCGAAAATATCCTATCAAGATTAATGACCAATTGTTTGACAACTGATCACTTGTCCTCGTCCTCAACCTGAGTTAGAAGATCCCCCATTTTTTGTGAGAAATCTACCATGCCGTCATTCTAGAACTACCATTGGTTTATCCATACCCGACTAGGAAGACCTCAGACCATTTGTTAGACAACAGATGAGTTCAACATCTGAAGACACCAATACTCCCGACATGGAAGATCTCGTAATAGGAGATTATCCATCTGGAGTTGTAACCATAAGTGAAGGTCATCTTAACCCTCCTTCCACCTCTCCTCTACTTGACTCTTTCCCCCATATCTTAGGGAAACAACATTATCCTGATAGTGACCCTTTTTCAACATTAAATACACCTATGTCGAGTGGCAATGTTGCCTATGTCGTTCCAATTTCTACTCCCACAGTGTCTAGCACGCCAAGTGGTATCTGAATAAATCTGTTTGTGCCATCAACCAGTGGACATGGGAATCCACTTATATCATCACTTAGTGGAGTAGGAAATCCACCTTTATCACCAGTGGGTGGAGCTAGAACCCCACCTATATCATCAGCCACCAAAATATGAAATCCACTCGTTACACCACCTCAAGCACCATTTTCTCTATGGAGTCATCTCATAGTCCATCCAGTTGCATTCAATTCCCAGCTTAGTGTTCGTCAAATCCTTGCCTCTGGTTCACAATCCAACATAGGAAAAAATGTTGCAGCTAATCCATGGAGTGGTTTTGTCTTCTCTTCTAGTAATCCACCCACTGGTCAAAACGCACCTAGTACTGGTTTCCCATTTTGATGGAATTGGAATAATGGAATCAATGCTTGTTGGCACAGGGGAAAACCCGGAGTTCAATGCTTCAACAACGTACCAACAAAACCCTAACTACCAGCCCTTTCGGCAACACCTGCGAAGAAGATGAAGTCTCACTCGAGGTAGAGGCCTTGCCAGCCCGCTCAGAGATGTGTATAAGAGACAGCAACTGGACTCTCCCATTTCACATATCTACTAATGTCTCCGACACCACAATATGAGGAGTATAGGGTAGAAAGAGGACCAACATTCCTATGCCATTTATTTTGTAAGAAATAAATTTTCCCCTGTTGTTACCACAGGGGCAAACCCAAGGTTCAACACTACAACAACGCACCAAAAAAACCCTAACTACCAGCCCTTTCGGCAACACCTGCGAAGAAGATGAAGTCTCACTCGAGGTAGAGGCAGGGGTGGTTGTAGGACTCAAGTGTCTACAACCTAGCTGGGACATAGATCTGTGATTACAACACTCTAACAAAGCACTTAGCAGTTATCATTCATTGGTATTTAACCCTTATTCACATCACAGGAAGAAACCCTAATTACAGAGCAACATAATATTCAATAAGATCTAACACATCCAAGCACTAAGCACATAGAAATAGATTAGATCTAGCATTCATTCACCTCACTAAGCACTAAGCTACCATACCAGATGCATCTAATCATACATAGAGATAACAACACTAAGCATAAATCACATCAATCACACAAAGAAACCATAACGCAGGATATACGTGGTTCACCCTAGCGTGGGGCTATGTCCACCAACTCTTCTTCTTCTTTATTGTCTTTTGTCAATCTTCTTACATGCATAGAGCATCAAAACCAACTCCGCATAGGATAGGAGATATGCACGCACCTCGCCAAATCCTCCTTCCCCGAGTTAGGTCACTGCACAAAGCCTTTCTTACAATTGCTTTCACTTAGCTCTGCAAGTTCTCAACACACAGTATGCACAGAGCTTACTCAATCACATAGATCCAACTACTTACATTGCTTGCACTTAGCACAACATCACTTAGATCTCTTATTCTCCTACTTACATCACCTAGCTTTCTATTTATACATTACAAAATGGGCCTAAACATGGGTAAAACCCACGGGCTAACATCCCATACCCGTTACATAATCCCTAAACCCAAAAAGTCCACAAAAGGTGGCGAGATCCCGCGATCTCCACTTTGCCTAGTGCTCCGCCTTCGACCAGCCTGACGAAGTCCCAAAATTGGTCAAACATGACCAGCGTTTCCACAAAACTTGGTCAAGGGCCAACAGCCCCCCAACACTCACCTGTGACTCATCTCGAGTCACTCTGATCTGGGTAATTCTGCCTCAAATGCCTCGATCTTGGCTCAAGATGCTTTAACCTGCTGCTTCACCAGAGCCTCCTGCTCAGCGAACTCTTGAATGAATTTCTCATTCACTGGTCCTTCCAAGCGTTGTTCTACCGTGGTGACTACTTGTTCAAGTTGTGCACCTTGTCCTTCAATTTCCTCGAAAAGTGTGCAAGCTTCATTCTGCACTGGTTGGAGCCTCTGGGTTACTTACATGACATTACTCTGGATGGCATGGACCTGTTGTTGAACCATGAATTGTTCCTGGGACCTTTTCATTCTCTCGACCGCTGACAGTGGTTTCAACTGTGATTTCACTAATGTTGCTTGTTGCTTCGCTTCCTGGAGCTGTGACTCCAATGTCTTTAGTTCAGGGTCCTCTACAAGGTGCTCGTAGGTCTGTGCACTTTGAATCCTGAGTTGTTTACATTCCAAAGTTAATGCCTTGATTCTCTCAACTACGCTCCTGGCAGTTTCCTCTCTCTGATCTCGCACTTCCTGCAGAGTGCTTGGCACCCTGGCAGTTTCCTCTCTCTGATCTCGCACTTCCTGCAGAGTGCTTGGCACTGCTTGTAACTCCAGTTCTTATACTCTCTGTTGAAGCTGTTGAATGGCTTCAGCAAGCTTCGCCACTTGACTCTCCACTCTATCTTCTTCTATTTGTTCTAAGCCCTTCATAGAGCGAAGTGCTCTAGTGACTGCTTCTTTAACTCCAACCTGGTCCACGAGCAACTGTTCTTTCTCCTTCTGAATTTTCACTCTATCCTCTGTGAACTTTTCCTAGTGTTGGCACAGGGGCAGACCCAGGGTTCAACGCTTCAACATCGCACCAACAAAACCTTAACTACCGATCCTTTCGGCAACACCTGCAAAGTAGACCAACAAAACCCTAACTATCAGCCCTTTCGGCAACACCTGCGAAGCAAATGAACTCTCACCCGAGGTAGAGACAGGGGTGATTGTAGGACTCAAGTGTCTACGACCTTGTTGGGACATAGATCTATGATTACAACACTCTAACCAAGCACTTAGCAGTTATCATTCATTGGTATTTAACCCTTATTAACATCGCAGGAAGAAACCCTAATTACATAGCAGCGTAGTATTCAATAATATCTAACACATCCAAGCACTAAGCACATAGAAATAGATCCGATCTAGCATTCATTCACCTCACTAAGCACTAAAATACCATATTAGATGCATCTAATCATACATAAAGATAACAACACTAAGCATAAATCACATCAATCACACAAAGAAACCATAATGCAGGATATACGTGGTTCACCCCAATGTGGGGCTACATCCACCAACTCTTCTTCTTCTTTATTGTCTTTTGTCAATCTTCTTACATGCACAGAGCATCAAAACCAACTCCACATAGGATAGGAGATATGCACACACCTCACTTGATCCTCCTTCCCCGAGTTAGGTCACTACACAAAGTCTTTCTTACAATTGCTTGCACTTAGCTCTGCAAGTTCTCAACACACATTATGCATAGAGCTTACTCAATCACATAGATCCAACTACTTACATTGCTTGCACTTATCACAACATCACTTAGATATCTTCTTCTCTTATTCTCCTACTTACATCGCCTATCTTTCTATTTATACATTACAAAATGGGCCTAAACATGGGTAAAACCCATGGGTCGACATCCCATACCTGTTACATAGTTCCTAAACCCAAAAAGTCTACAAAAGGTGGCGAGATCCCACAATCTTCGCTTCGCCTAGCACTCTTCCTTCGACCAGCCTGTCGAAGTCCCAAAATTGGTCAAACATGACCAGCGTTTCCACAAAACCTGGTCAACCCAAAATTGGTCAAACATGACCAGCGTTTCCACAAAACCTGGTCAAGGGACAACAATGCTAATCAGCCTAGCATAAATCCTCTCCCTGGGGGAAGCAATGTCCCTTGGGGTACTCCCAATGCTGGGGGAAACAATACCCTTGGAATCGCTCCCTTCCATATAAGCAACAATCCCCTTTTTATAGGAAACCCCCCAATACCTAGGAGCATTAATGCCTCCGATAACGTACCACTTCTAGGGAACATTAACATCCCTAAAACTGATCCTTTGCATGGGGGCACCAATCCCCCAAATAATCCTCAACATGGGGGTGACTATATGCCAATGGGAAATCTTTACCAAGGAAGCGGTTATATACCTATAGGAAATCCTTATCAATGGGGTTATTTTCTTACCTTTAGTCAATATATGGGAGGGCCATACAGTCCTTTTGGTCTCAACATGCCATTACCTTTAGACCAGAATACGTTCATGAACACTCAGTTGCCATTTTTGGCTACTCTAAAACTACCTGATTTATCTAGACTCGTGAATGATCCCATAGTGCATAATCCCACTTGGCCAATCATTCCAGTCAAAATTCCAATAGACATTCCAAAATTCGATGGCGAAACGGGAGAATATCCCACCACACACATTACAACTTATCATATGTGGTGCGTCTCTAACTCTTTGTTGGATGACAACATTCGTTTACGTCTTTTCCCTCTCACCTTAACTAGAAATGCCTCAAAGTGGTTCATTGAGCTACCAACTGCTTCATTTAACTACTTTAATGCTTTGGCAATGGATTTTTTGATCCATACCCATCTAATATGAAACGAGGACAAAAATTTTGACCTCATTACAATAGAACACCACCACACATATCTCTGACCACATTCATGAGTGGGGACGAAGAAGAAGACTTGTTAAAGCTCCAATCCAAGATCGGCTCTTGGTTGATTGGTTTACAATATCATTATTACCTCCCATCCTTAAATATGTTCCTATGTCCGGAGCCATAACTAAGGAGCATGCTATTCATCATGCCCAACACTTAGATTTGATTTATTCATAGTCAGGTACATTATACAACCTCATTCCCCATGCTCATTGACCATGGAATGACACTCCTCGACCAACGCCTGGACCCCATGTCGATGGCATGGTTGGTCATGTCTCTTCCACCATAGTTGGCAAGTTGAATGAGCAACTTAGTCAATTGACTATAGCTAGAAATCCCACCTCTTTTGTGTCTGCAACCAATTCGACTCCGGACCCTGCTCAAACCTCCAAGGTGAACACGGTGCAGTCCATCGGACCGAAGAAAACTCAACAATCTGGAGAGAAGAAGAAAAATAATAACAATAAGAAAAAGAAGAATTCTTCTTAATAGATAGGCCAACAAACCCAAGACCCCAATTGAGGGAAAAAACAAAATAAAGGTAAAATATCCTTGTATGGTGTGTAAGGAGGACCA
>CBVK0101197775.1:0-25290 GCA_900067695.1 Picea abies | reverse complement strand
TCTTTTCCTGAGTTATTCTTCGTGGGGTTTTTGCCCAGAATTTTGGTGCCAAATGTGTGATTTTGTTCCTTATTCATGAGTATTCCGCTGTTGTTATATTTCAGATTGCTTAGTTATTTGTGTTTCAACTCATAGTCCAATATTTGCATGTTATTATATTGCTATATTGGTGTACTACTATAGGAGGATGAAATTTGGTATTGACTAAGTATGGGACTAATATATATATATATATATATATATATAACATGGTATCAGAGCTAGGGCTCTGAAGTTCAGTGGGCAACTTTAGCACTTGGGACAGCAAGTGATTTGTTGGGGCATTTTCTTGAAGAAGGGAGAAGAGGTTCTTTGTCAGGTGAACAAAGATGAATTCCAGCATCAGGTTTGAAGATAGGTTGGAGGGGATCTCCAACTACCTGCAGTGGAAGATTAGAATCACCAGTGTTCTCAAGGAGAATAACTTGTGGTCATTTGCAAACACCATCGTGCATGTACCTACATCAGATCCCATAGCTCTTGATGTTCATGAGGTGAAGGAAGCCAAGACTCGGAGAATCATCTTGGACAGTGTCAAAGACAACCTTATTCCACACTTGGTTGAGAAGAAGATAGCCAAAGAGATGTGGGATGCACTGAAAAGTTTGTATGAGGCAAAGAACAAGAACCGGAAAATGGCTCTCCAGGACAAGCTCCATAGTGCTAGGATGGTCAGAGGAGAGAGTGTGGCCACCTACCTCACCCAGGTTGCACAAGTGAAGGACGAGTTGGCAGTGGTTGGAGAAGTTATTCCTGACTCAAAGTTGGTGCGGATAGCCCTCAAAGGCTTCAACAAGGAGTGGGAGGTTTTCGTGAAGTGTGTGGTGAGGAGAGAGAAGCTCCCTGACTAGAGCAGATTGTGGGATGACTTTATGCAGGAGGAGATCCAGGAGGGCTCTCAGGAAAAGGCAATGGATGGTGCAGACGATAAGAATGTTGCTCTTGTGGGAAAGAGCAATGAGAAGAAGAAGGACATGAGCAAGGTGAGATGCTTTGCATGTCACAAGACTGTCCACTACGCTAGTCAGTGTCCCAAGAAGAAGAAGAAGAAGTCGGAACTAGAGGTGTCAACATCAGCAAAGATTGCAGAGTTTGCTGAGAGATATGAGAGGGAGTTCTCTCTCATGACTGGTCCCATGGGCAGTGGGTGCCTAGCATTCGAGGACATTGAGTCGTGGTTTGTGGACAGTGGAGCTTCTCGGCAAATGATAGGGTTGGGGTCAGTTTTCCTCAGTCTTACAGAGATAGGCTCGGACTGCAATGTGAATTGTGGAGCCAGCCCACAACTTGCAATAAAGGGGGTTGGAAGGGTTAGATTCCAACTAGAGTCAGGAGAATTTCTGGAGGTTGTCGAGGTATTGTACGTTCCAGAGTCGACTGTTAACTTGCTCTCAGTGTCATCTTTGGAAGAGAGTAGATTTGTAGTTATCTACTATGGTCGACATGTGTTTTTATATCCTGTGGGAGCAACTGCAGACACAACAATGATGCTTGGTGTCAGGTATGAGGGCCTATACAGGTTGTCGGATCGACCTATGTTGGGGTCCAATGGATTTCTGGACTGAGATTCTGTGTCGAAGAGTGGGCAGGTTACACGAGAGAGAGAGTTGATACCAGGGACTCAGTCCTCTTCTCGAACTCGCAGAGGACTCAAGAGGCATGAGTGGACATGGATGGATGCTCCGGAGAGTGTGAAGTCTCCTAGGAGCATGTCTTCAGTTCGTGGAACAGCAAAGGTAGCAGCAGAGGCTTCGAGTACAGTGGTAGTAGTGGCTTCATGTTCAGAGTGAACAGAGACTTCTAGTACAGGGGGAGCAGTTATGGCAGCTGATGAGTTGGAGACGAATTCTGGTGATGGTACCAGAAGTACCTCTCTCGCTAAGAGGGAGTGTTAGAATTTGGTAGCTCGGAGGTACTTCTGCATTGGCAACACCCAGTATGCGGAAGTAACCGAGCACACTCTCTTTCTCATGACTTTATAACGAGGTTTTATAAAGTAACTTTATAAAGTGATTATATAAAGTTGGGTCCTTTTATTTTTAAATGTAAAAGTGACTTTATGATGTTATGGGTCAATTTAGTGACTTAAGTGACCTCAACAAATGATTAAGTCGTGACCGTTGATCTCAAGGGAAGGTGAAGAGTCACTCATGGGAGACCAAGGGTTAGAGGAGTTACATTTAGAAAATGCTTAAAGGCAACTCATGAGGGAGAGACGGGGCGCACATTTGAGGAGAGTGAGAGGGAAAGTGAAGAGGCACAATTCCCAAGAGAGAGTGCTAGCTTGGAGGAAGAGCTACAGCAAAGGGGGTTTGGCACGTATCCCTAGGAGAGGGATTGGCACGCAACCCATGAAGTATTTGCAGCATTCTTCTATAGTCTGTACAACATTAATAGGAGGGGTCGTACAACTGTGTAAGTTGGTCCTACAGCAAAGTCAAGATTTTCCAGGTCCTAACAAGTTGCCAACTAGGTCTGTCTTTGACCTCAAGTTGGCTCTAAGTTTGAAATGTCAAACAAGGGTTTGTTGTTGTTTTATAAAAGCAAATTGTTCACTAACTTCTTTGTTGTTTTGTTATGGTTACATAGGCCATTTAGGTGCTCTAGCATGTAGTTTTTGTCACAAGATGTTAGCACATGCATACCATAAACTATGTAACACACCTAGAGATCTTTTAGAGCTGAAATAATGTTGTTCTAAACACTAACATACATGAAAATGAACAAGTATTTTTTGTCAACATGGCCCTGGATAAAACCCCCCCAGGGAAAACCAGTTTGGAATCTGAGTGTATAAATGTGGAGAATAGAAGGTGGAATATAACAAGTACATGAAACAAATGAACCCGATACAATAGCAGCTTAACTCAAGCTACAACACAAGTCCAAGAGGTAGAGATGCGCCCTAGCATGGTGCGCCCTCCTCACAAGTTGCCCAATCCACTGAAATGAAGCACCCTAACTGCTGGAAGCTCTGATAGAGAAACCCTTGCACCAAACTCTGAATCTGTGTTGTAGCTCTCCACTGAAACTGTCCTCAAAGCAAACTAACCACTGCAAGTGCTCCCTACTAGCTGTGTGCCCTCCTCCTCAAGTGTGCCCTCCTCCTAGCAAGAACAGAGTGAATGAGCCTCCCTTGCCCTGTGCGCCCCTCTTAAGGAAACATGAGAAAACCTAAAGTATGTGTGGATGAGATCATCTCATCTCATCCCTAATCAATGGTTGAGATCATCTCAAAAGAATCTCAACTCAAAACCCACTTTACTTAAGTTTCCATAGATTCACTTTATGTCCCTCAATTCACCCACAAAGTGAATTAATAGTCATTTTAGGCTTAAATGACCTAATTTCACTTTTGACTTAAATATCCTATGTCAAAGTGAAATTAGACATAAAGTACATGGTACATGGTACAAAGTATTTCTCATTTGTGTTTAAAGGCTCACAAACACAAGGGGACCACTTTCCAAGGTACCCAAATCTCAACACAAAGGAGGTGCACAGAAATCGAGGTTGAGTGTTTACAGCATGTGGGCACGATTTCCTATGCAGATTTGTTGAGTATTTATGTTATGTACAGTGTTATCGCGCAATCTATACTTGCCCAAAGCCTAAAGGCAAGTAGGCTTAGATTGACGTAACACGGAGGTATCCCTATCACTGTCACCCCAATAGGGTACATCTTTCTCTTTAGGAGGAGGAAACCTCACTCCAAGGGAGACGTCCCAGGACCTAGTTGGTTGACGAAAGGTAGAAAGACACAATGAAAATCCACCCCTCTCTAAGTCACTCAACAAAAGAAGTCGCTTGGGTAAATTTTAAAGGGATAAGGGAAAGTGAAAGTAGGTATGTACCTACCCTTTACCAATGAAACATCAAACGTTAGTAGTAACAATGATATCAACAATTATAATCAGTGACTTCTTAGACAAATTATGTGTTACTAGAACAAGTTACATATAAAGATGAGATTATAGCAGCAGCAATGTATCTTAAAAATTGCAAGTTATGATGACAAGACGAGATATAACAGGGCTTGCAAACTTGATAATACTTTGTCACTCAAGATTTTCAAGATTAACACAAGTCAATAAATGAATTAAACGGTTGTCCAAACATTTATAACAACATTAATTAATGATGATGACAGCAATGGAAACCACTTCAGAAAAGTACTATAATAAAGCAATAAGACACTACTTCAATATCCAATGATTATAGTTTGCTTAGTACAAATGCTCAATGGTTTTATGGATGATTTTAGGGTTGTTAGGGGCTGCAACAGGGGTTGTAACAATAGCTATGACAGTGGTAACAGCTTCAGAATTTGCACTTTAGAAAGGCAACTAAACACACACTTTAACACTTATTGATAGTACCTTGCCTTATACAAATTCTGGGATGACTTAGATGGTTAGTAGGCTACGTAAAGCTGTTAAGAAGAGGTTGTAACGGTGATGTTAGCAGCAGCTTACTTAATGGTTAGTAATCTATGCTAAGGTTAGTAAATTAGTAGAATATGAAGTGAAAGAGTTTGAGTTGAGTCTAAGAAGTAAGAGAAGAGGACTAGTGCCTTCAAGGGTAATGGAGTCAAGGAGGGCGGCTTCTTCTAAGGCTGCAAATTAATGATGATGCACAAAAGTCTAAGAGGGAAAAAGTATAGGAGAAGTAGTAACTTAAGTCCTCCTAGACTTTGACCTCAAGAGACAAAATGCTAGGGTGTAGGCAATTCTAGGCCCTAGCGCCTTCTTCTCCTTAGCCTTTTTATGGAGTAAAACTTATGCAACAATAACCAAGTACAAAACCCTTAGAGTGCTAGCAATTTAGGGCTCTAGGGTTTCACTAGTTACTAGATCAATTTAGTGAAAAACTTGGCAAATAAAAAGTAAGAAAGTAACAACTCAAGTTTCTTACTTCAAGCATTAAATACACCATGCAATTTCATAATTTTGTATGAGCAAATAAAACCATTCAATAGATGACAAAATACAGATTTCACTTACTTGCACCAAGAATAATCATGAGAATACCATGCAAGATCACCATAAAACTTCCAAAATTGATCCAAGTTGCAAAAATCAGCCTTAAACAAGAGTGGCACCTCACAATTTCAACCAATAACCCTAATAGGGCGCAAATTTCAGACCTCTTGTCTCCAATGACAAGTTATGATGAAAATGAATGTCACTTTCTGCTTATTTATACAAAATTTAACCTTAAATTAATTTCAGTTCATAATTACTAGGCCAGCCTGGCTAGTTTTTTACACAAATTAAATATGGACAAAATAAAATTAATTTGCATCTAAGAATGACTCCAGGGGTGACGTCATGCCCCTCTAGGGTGACGTTGAGCCCCACATGTGGAATGTTGAGCAGGGAAAGTGGAACGCTTGGCCTCCAAAGGCCTAAAATGATGACCACACGTGCCACCAGCCTCACAAATACCTCCAAATATGAAACCCTAGCTCTGGATGACGTCTAGGGCTATCATGATGATGTCCAGGGCCCTCAAGGGTTAACCTCCATGTGGGAAGAGCAAGGTCCCCTGGGTCTAGGTCAACCAGGGTGCCTCCAAAGGCAGCATCCTTCTTTCTCCCTGTGCAAATCGTCAATCTCTTCTTACCCCTAGCTGGGGTTTCAGCATCCATCTATGGGCTTTAAGCCCCCCATGAAGGTCCGAGCTAATCATTCCCTCGTGTCTACCTATCCACCAAGCAAGGTCCTGCAGCAACAACAAGTATGCCCTCCATGGGTTCATAAGTCACAGGGATCACAACATGTAAATCACATCCAATAATTAAATTACCCAAACATGTGCATCAAACCCCCCTTAACCTAGGCAAATGCTCAAAGACGTTATGCAATTTGACAAGTTAGGTTTGGAGAAGGTCTCAAGGTGTCCTATTGGGCTAACCTCTCTTAAGTTTGGGATGTTTCCCAGGTGGGATCTAGTCCAAGTCATGTAAGTGTATGAGGTGGCATGGGGTAAATATTTGGGCATGGGTGCATGTAATAACAAGGAAATGTAAACTCTTACCTATGGGTGCCTTTGTACAAGGCGAGTTGCACCTTGTCATAAATGCAATTGTTTCCTAGCCCATTCATTGCCTTTTACTGTTAGCTTTATTTCTTTTGATCTTTTGCTCTTGTGCTTCAAGGGAATAGTTGAGGGCACTGTCCTCGCTTGATGACCAGAGGTAACAACGTTATCCACAAACATTTCACGAAATGAGAAGGTTGGCTCGTGATGAGACCCCCTTTCTCTTGGCTATGCCACCAAGAGCCACTACCCTGGCTTGGTGACCAGATAGGTGGTAGTGTCATACCGCTACATTTCCATGGTCATAATAGGTCAGCTCGTGATGAGACCTCCTATCCATCAACTAGTACCTTGAGTGTTAATGTTATCTTATGGGTCCCATTTTCTTACCGAGAAGCTTTTCACTACTTTCTCAGGGATCCCTGGGCGAAGCATCTCGAAGGTTTCAACATTCGCTTTTAACTCTTGCTGGCTACTTTTACCCTCTGGGCCTTTAGCCCCTTTTTCCCACAAGGTAAGGTACAACCCTTCCTAGTGTAGCCAATCCCAATGCCCAAATAAGGATAGGGGAGATGAAAGGAATAAAAAGGGAAAGTTGTAAGTATGGAGGGAACGGATGATGACTTTTCACAGATCCACCCAGTAGCAACCCATCCTAAAGGGAGAGCAACTTAATAGGGCACCATGTCACCCTTCCAGGTATGAACGAGGCAAAGAGCATAATTTCGAACCAAACGTCATGAAATGAAAAAGGATTTCATACAACATATTCAAGTGCTTCAAAAATCAGAGTGATAGATACTATGATACCTGGACTTATTACCTTATGGAGCAAGACTCACCGCTACTTTAGGACGAGGCTGGTGTGATGGATACTGTTGCTGGTGATAAGTGGACTACACTGAAGAAAAGAGGGGCCCTCCGGGGTCATGCTCAAGTCGTTTGGCTCTCGGTACTCCATGTCTAGGACCTGTGAGCCTCGAGACGTGATCTCCTTAGTTATCCCTAGGCTAGGGGATAACATGCAGCATTGTTTCTTTTGGCATGATTTTCTATGCAGATTAGTGACTGTTTGTGGAGATTTTGTCGGTTGTCCTGGGCCATACAAGCCATACAGTCTTGGATTTCTGCCCTAGATACAGACTAGGACTGTTTTTTATAGAAAAGTAATCTACTAAAAATGAGATACAGTCTGTGTTTTATGTTGATATTCTTTGTTGTTGTAAAAGTTCTAAATTCCTTGAGCTGAATAAAGTACTCTTTCTCCTCAAATCTGTCCTCTTTTCCTGAGTTATTCTTCATGGGGCTTGTTGACGACCTCTTCAACTAGGGGGTCAACTCCATATACCATGAAGATATGCATCAACATATGCAAACATGTCAAAGACTAATTGGTTCTACAGGGCATTTTTTTGCTCCAGCACACAGTTTTGTAAGCGGGATTACTGCACCCCTACGCGGGTTTATAATGTAATAGGTCTACATGGATCATGTTAGGTCAGTTGCCTTAGGGTTTCTTCATTGGGAGAGTCCCTTTCACTGAGTGGTTTTTATCCTTAGAAGGTTAATGTGGCCTAACCAGCCAGGTTAATCTCCCTTGAGTTTTTCACTCCCACCCAATAAATCCTCCAAAGTGGTAGAAGGCGTTCTAATGAAGTCATTCCTAGGTAGCTAGTGTTTAGGAATGTTGTAAATAACCATGTAAGACAACACGCGGAATTTCGTGGAATTCCGTCAAGTATAGTTAGGTTTTTTTTTAGGTTCTGAATTAATTAATTAATTAATTTTGGGTAATTAATGTAAAACTTAGGTCCCAAGATTTTTGATAGGGGTATTTGTACTCAAAAGAAAGCTAATGAGACCCCCTAAACCCATGGACCAAGTTTCAACTCAGTCGAACAAGTTTTGCTAGGTTTTTTTGTATACTTAGGAGTTTTTCGGGAAAATGACACTTTTAATTGTCAAACCCAAAACATGGAAAAATGTAAATTTTGTAATAATGGTCCAAATAAAGTGAAGTAAGTGGCATTAATGATGAGAGGGACCCACCTAGCCTATTCCTAACCTTTACCTACCCCTTAAACCCACTTTAATTTATTATCCACCTTTTATTTTAATTCCCAATTGAGGAATACGTCCCCCATCTCCCACGTGAAGTTTGTAACTCACTTAATTAAAACGTGGGGCCTCTCCTTCCACTCACACGACTCTCTCTACCCATCCACATCCTTTTGGAGTGTGACACACACACTCCCCCACACTCCAAGAGCGTGGACTCCACACTCTTTCTAACCTCACGCATTCCCCTCACGCATTTCCTTTAACTCACGTGGAAACATCAAATTCTAAATTGGAGTTTGCTTTGTTTTAGATCGTGGGTCCCCTCTCCCTCCTATACGACTCCTCTCTCATGCCACTTCATCCTTCCACTCACCCCCACGTACTCACTCCTTACCTCACGCTTTCCTCCCTTCAAAAGCTCACGCATCCTTTAGTAACTCACGCCTTCCTCTTTTGATGAATGGAGAAACATCACGTGGAGATAGAAACATCTCCATTAAAAGCAAGGAAACTCACTTTTAAAGCATGCTTGGACCTTCCTCATGGCCAATACGCCCTCTTTGCTTGGCCTTGTCACCCATCCTCTTCCTCACTTACCATTTTCGCCCCTACCCTAAAAGCTACACGCCTTATTTAGCTTGAGTTCTTTCCCCTTGGATGTTTGACACTTGCCCAAGATCCAAGAGGGGTCTCTTGGTCGCTCAAGGCTATTTAAGAGACCTCTCACTCCCTCATTTCAGATCATTCTTCACAGTATTGTTATGCTACCGAATTCTTCCCATCCCTCTCTCTCTCTCATTACTTCCACATTGCTTCATCAGTTTTGGCTCTTGAAGAGCTTGTAGCAGCATTGATGCTACAACCTCTTCCCATTAAATAATACTAAAACTGCTTTGGAGGATACTGTGGCGTTCAAGATTAGTCTGGATTTGCCACTCATTGTGACGTGATATCATTCTGAATCTTTATGTGTTTTGGTAAATAGTTGCTCGAGTAAATTAGTTTACTAGGCTAGGTGAGGGAATAGTGTAGTTGCCCATTTATATATTTTGTGCATACTTATATAATAGAGACTATGTTGTATTGTATATGCATGTTGGATATTATCTGTTGTTCCATCTCACTTCTGGTTTAAGTTTTGCAGATCACCTCTATGAAGTTGTTGGGATAGCTTCAAGGACGAATGTACCCCCATCTTCGCTTACATTTCACTAGCATTCTCTGTCCCTCTTCCTCATTCTTTCAGATTCGGTTTTTGGTATCTAACATGCTTAGATTGGTCACTTAATCAATACAATTTTCTGGTTTTTGTATGCACGAAATTTCTGCTTAAAAATAGAAATTTCATAACTTTGTTGAGTGTGTTGCAGCTCAAATCAGCAAGCAATAGCTTGCTGATTTTTGCAAGTTCTTACCAGGACAAGAGGGCATGCTGCCCAATTTTCATACACAACACACCCTCAGAACAACTCCTTGAAGTGGTAACAGTTTATCATCTTTCTTTCCTCTCTAAAATACTGTAAACGCAAGCCCAAAGGAGTTGTACCCAAGCGGCGTGCTTTCCTTTCCTTCAGTCTTTACTTTGCAAACTTAGCTAGATTAGTCGTGATTTCTACATGCATGCTTAAAGCTAAAAAAATCTAGAGTAGATCTCACACTTAACACATGCTAGCTCAGAGCCCGTGGTGGCTTAGATTAGATCTTTATTTTCCGTTGCATGCAAGTTTCAGTTTATCTAATCTTTATCTTACACATGCGCATGCTAACACTGGTTTCATAAAGGCATAAAGTAATCATCTTTTACAATTCCGCAAGTTACTTTCAATTCTTACACTTCACATGTGCAATCTAATAAACTAAGAACTTGATCATTAATTCTGGTTTGGGTCCCCAAGGCCTTTTCCGGAAACTAAATTTTAACTTGCAATACATTTGTTTAAAAGCCTCAGCCTTCAGCATTTTTCAGATCTTAGTTTCACAAGCATTTTAGTTCTTACATTTACATGCAATAATTCAACACTTAAGAACTAAATCTGCAATTTCATTGTTAAGAGTTCACACTCATCTTCAATATTTTGGCAATCCTTTGTTGAGCAAGCTACAAGCACTCAATCACACTTCGCAATATTTAGCTCATAGGTCTAAAATTTATTAATTAGACTTAATAGGACACCATAACTCACCATCTTCACCATTTAAAAACTGGGGTTTTGAGGAAAGCCACGGAAAGTTTTCTGGAGTATTCGGCCTTAGGGTTGACCTATGAAGCTAGGGTAAGCCTCGTTGCCTCACTTCTTGAGCATCCAGCAACCACTTGGTAATAGGGGGAGGAGAGTTTTTGAATTGACACCTAGATAGGGCTAAAATTAATCTCACAATCACTTAATTTAATTTTCAATCTACAACATCAACAATACAATTACACACTTGCAAGCTCACTGATCTCATTGTCTTTCAATTTACATTCATATGCAAGTTATCTTTGATGTGTTGTAGAAATAATATCTAAGAGGTTAAATCTTTCATTTGGAATATTTGGCTTTCCACGTTTTTCATCTATCCTTAATTCTTGTACTTGTGGTGTGATCCTTCAAGAAGTGCACATCCACCTGGAAGCATTCTCTTGATTGGGTCTTGAGTGCTTTGCGTCTCATGGCCATTGAAAAGCAGTCCAACGGAAGTCTATCTATTGCGAGCATGCTTGGCTTGATGTGTTGATGGTTGTTCATCTTTGAATATCTTTTTTCCTGCACATTTCAAGCACTTGTTAATATTTTGTATCTAGTCTTAATCTGTATATCTTAAATATTCTTTTGTATCCAGTTGTATCTATCTTTTTGTAATCTTTTGTAACTTGTAATTATCTTGTAACGAATATCCCCCGAACTTAGTTGACCCCATTGCCCAATCTTAGGCACTAGTCTTAGTTGCCCTAGGAAAAGGTCTGACTCTCATACTTAGATAGTTGCATCTTGCATTTGTTGATTAACATCATAGGCTAGATTCCCCTTAACCTTTTAACCCATTAAAACCAACTCCTAGAACACTTAATTGTAAATCTCATCTAGTAACTAGGGTCTACCCCCCTTGGCTTCCCTAGGAGTTAGCCTAGACGGAAGAGGTTCAAGTCAAAGTGACAGTGTGGACTTTGAACCTAGGGATTGTGCCTCCGAGGACACACTAAGTGAGCAGGACTTAGCTCATGTTTGAAAGTGTGTATAAGGACGGCAACAAGACTTTTGCCCCGAATTTTGGTGCCAAATACATAATTTTGTTCATTGTTCATGAGTATTTTGCTGTTGTTATATTTCAGATTGCTTAGTTATTTGTGTTTTAGCTCATAGTCCAATATTTGCATCCTGTTATATTGCTATATTGGTGTACTACTATAGGAGGCTGAAATCTGGTATTGACTAAGTATGGGACCGATATATATATAACAAACTATGGGATATAGTTCAGGCTCCAGTAGTTCTTCCTCCTGTCACTGCTCCCTTAGTTGTAGCAGAGTTCAGAAAGAGGAACACCAAGGCAAAGAGGACTATCAATGATGCAGTGAGAAACCATGTCATACCTCATTTGACTGGTAAGAAGTTTTCCTTTGAGATGTGGGACTCGTTGTGCAAACTCTAGCAGAGTCCTAATCAAAAACAGAAAATGGTTTTGTAGGAGAAGCTCAGGAGCATTCAGATGCTCAAGTCAAAGTCGGTGACCTCATACCTCGAGAGATTTACTCAGACTCGAGATGAGTTGACAGTAGTTGGTGAGATTATGGATCCCATGGTTTTCGTGAGGACAGCCTTAAATGACTTCTCCAAACCTTGGGCGTCTTTTGTGCGAGGCATCGTGGCCAGGGAGGCTATGCCCGGTTGGGAGAGACTATGGGATGACTTCGTACAGGAGGAGCTAAGATGCAGCTCTGGATCTTTAGGCCAGCAGCGTATTGCAGAGGGTGAGGAGGATCTTGCTCTTTGGACAAAGGGAAAGAAGAAAGCTGACAAGGGTGCTAGACAGGGTCCCAAGATGGGGGCCAAGCCACAGGAAAGAGGTAGTGGGAAGAAGAGAGATATGAGCAAAGTGAAGTGTTTTGCTTGTACGAAGATGGGACACTATGTTGGACAGTGTCCCAACAAACAGAAGAAGAGGTCGGGTGGTACAGCAGCTACAGGGGATGAGAAGGAGTTTACTACACAGTTTGAGAGGGAGTGTGCCTTCCTTATTTCTTGTACGACAGTTGAGACGACATCCAGCATCTGGTATATAGACAGTGGAGCTTCGAGCCATATGACGGGTGTGAGAGAGCACTTCACTAATCTCAGAGATCCTGAGGTCAAGATGCAGATTGCACTTGTTGCACTTAGAGATGACACCATTGCCAAGGTTGTTGGGCGTGGCACAATGAAATTTCAAAGCGATACTATGCCACCCGTATCGTTTAGGGATGTGTTGTTGAGATTTGGGTACCTTGGAAAGTGGTCCCCTTGTGTTTGTGAGTCTCTAAACACAAAGTGGGAGACTCTTACCCTTATTACTTTACTTTATGTTCTAATTTCACGTTGACTTTGGAGATTTAAGTCAAAAGTGAAATATGTCACTTAAGTCATAAAGTGACATTTAATTCACTTTGTGGGTGAATTAAAGGACATGAGGCAAACTAAGGAAACTTGGGAAAGTGGGTTTTCTAAGTGAGTTTTTTGGATTAAATCTCACCCATTGATTAGACATGGCTAGATTGGATCTAGGCCATTGATCTCTTAGGGTTTGGCCAAAGAGAGGCTAAAGGAGGGAAAAGGTAAGGATGAGATTCATTGTTCATTATTCACTTGAGAGAGTTGAGTGAAGAGAATGGAGAGTAATTGAGGGTTTCAAGGAGAAAGGGGCGCACTTAGAGAAGAAGGGCGCAAGCTTTCTTGGAGCTTTCATGGAGGGCGCATCTCATTGAAAAGAGAAGGGCACATGGTGTGGAGAAGGCTTCTTGCTTGGAGTTTGTGCGCACTATGGGAGATAGGGGCACACATCTTGGTGAGAAACCAAGTGTTGAGCGCAAGGCTTGAAGAAGAAGAGTTTTCTTTGTGAGCTAGCATGCAAGCTAGTGAGGAGGTGCACTAGAGACTAGTGCACACTTAGCTTGTGAGAGGAGGGGGCACACCAAGGGTTGAAGAGGGTGCACCAAGAGGAGTTGGGCACATTCAATCATTGCAAGGGCTCACACTTCAAGGCAAGGCAAAGGAAAGGTTCAAGCAAAGGGAAAAGGAAAAGGCAAGAGACAAGGCAAAGGCTAAGGGATTAGCAAGAGGAGAAGGGCGCACGAAGGCAAAGGGCGCCTTACTTCAAAGGGTTAGAAGGCACATCTTCAAGGGACTCCAAAGCATCAGAGTGTGGTTGTTATTGTACCAGGTTCACTTGTATATGTTTTCCTTGTTGTAAATTTTGTTTTGAGATCTTCTATATACATCTATCTCCATACTGGTTTTCCCCGGGGGGGGTTTATCTAGGGTCATGTTGACCAAAAATACTTGTGTCCAAATTTCATGTATGCTTAGTGTTTAAATCAGCGGTAGGAGCTCGTTGAGATCCTAGAGGAGTGCTTTATGTTTTGAGGTTTGCATGTACTAACATTGGGTTACTAAAACTACTTGAAAGGGCACCTTAAAACAACATATATCCATCAGTTGAGGACAGAATTCTTGGCAGATTTGAACAGACCTTTTGCTGTCCTAAAACGCAGCAAAGGACAGATTTGGTTGATGAAACTTAGAGCCCAGAAAGAGGTCAAAGACAGACCTGTTGGGCAGCCCTCATAGTTCCTCAAAAATCTACATGGTATCAGAGCCTTGGTGGCTAAGTTTTGCTGATTTGTAGAGTGTACAGTGAGCAGTTTTGTGGGACTGTTTTGGACAGTTTGGACAGATTATTTTCACACCTATGTTGACAGGAGTGAGGTTGTATTTGGACAGCCTCTTTTCACACCTGTATTGACAGGAGTGAGGTTGTACTCTTTTGCAGCTTTAGCATCAGTTTGAGTTTCAATGGACAGCCATGTCGATGTCTCAGATGAGGGCAGAGGATAGGCTAGATGGAGCTAGCAATTGGTCCCCTTGGAAAACCAGGATCATATTTGTCTTGGAGAATCTTGAGCTATGGGGTATAGTTCAAGCTCCCGTGGTGATTCCTCCTGCACCTGCTCCATCTCCCTTGTTGGATGCAGATTTCAGGAAGAAGAACACCAAGGCGAAGAAGACTATTTGTGATGCGGTGAGAGACCACGTCATACCGCATTTGACTAGGAAAGACTATGCCTTTGAGATGTGGACCTCACTATGCAAGCTTTACCAGAGTTCCAATCAGAACCGGAAGATAGTTCTGCAAGAGAAGCTCAGGAGCATTCAAATGACTAATTCTAAGTCAATGACATCTTACCTTAGGAGATTTACACAGACTCTAGATGAGTTGGCAGCATTCGGAGAGATTGTGGATCCGGACTTTTTGGTGAGGACAGCCTTAAACAGCTTCTCCAAACCTTGTGGTTCATTTGTGTGAGGCATTGCGGGCAAGGAGGTCATGCCCAATTGGGAGAGACTTTGAGACGACTTCGTACAGGAGGAGTTGAGATGCAGCTCTGGATCTTCAAGACAACAGCATATATTAGAGGGTGATGAAGATCTTGCTCTATGGACAAAGGGCAAGAAGAAGACCAACAAGGGTGCTAGACAGGGTCCCAAGGGAGGGGCCAAACCACAGCCAAGTGGCAGTGGGCAAGAGAGACATGAGCACAGTGAGTTACTTTGTTTGTGGAGAGATGAGGCACTATGTTGGACAGTGTCCCAAGAAGAAGAAGAAGAAGTAGCAGGATGGTACTGCAGCGACAGCAGAGGACGAGTTCACTGCTCAGTTTGAGAGGGAGTGTGCTTTTGTCAATTGTTGTTTGTTAGTTGATACACCATCCAGCGGTTGGTGCGCAGACAGAGTTGAGGAGGTCCCACAGATTGAGAGTGTTGTCTCTCATGGGACACAGACTCCGTTTTTTAGGACACCGTCTTCAGGGGTGACTAGTCCACCCGGGATAGCTTTAGTTTCAGAGTTGTCGAGCAAACAGATAGTTGGTGCAGAGGCTTCAGAGCATCAAAGATTGATGAATGTGAGCAAGGCGCCAGAGAGGCTTGAGCCTCACTTGGCTATGGAGACGAGCAGATCAGCTTCAGGTTCCACTTCAGGTGGAAGTCACTTGGTGAGAGACCAAGTTGAGGATCTTGGTGAGATGCCAAAATCATAATACTCTTGGTGAGATGCCAAGAGATGAGACTCTTGGTGAGATGCCAAGAGTAGGGACCGTTGGTGAGATGTCAGGAGGTAGAAATCCTTGGTGACATACCAAAGTTGAGATCTTTGGTGTGATGCCAAGATCTAGGTGATCTCGGATCGGTGGAGATGCACTTCCATCTAAAGATCAGGCAAGTCGAGTAGATCTGTGTCAGAGACCACTTGTGATGATCAAGGTACAACCATACTCACCGACTATTTGCCAGCAGGCAACCATATCCATTGTAGGGATGAGATTGGAGGGGTGAATGAGACTTTCCTCGATAAGAGGAAGTGTTGAGATTTGGGTACCTTGGAAAGTGGTCCCCTTGTGTTTGTGAGTCTCTAAACACAAAGGGGGAGACTATTACCCTTATTACTTTACTTTATCTTCTAATTTCACGTTGACTTAGGAGATTTAAGTCAAAAGTGAAATATGTCACTTAAGTCATAAAGTCACATTTAATTCACTTTCTGGGGGAATTAAAGGACATGATGCAAACTAAGGAAACTTGGGAAAGTGGGTTTTCTAAGTGATATTTTTAGATTAAATCTCACCCATTGATTAGACATGGCTAGATTAGATCTAGGCCATTGATCTCTTAGGGTTTGACCAAAGAGCCAAAGAGAGGCTAAAGGAGGGAAAAGGGTAAGGATGAGATTCATTATTCACTTGAGAGAGTTGAGTGAAGAGAATGGAGAGCAATTGAGGGTTTCAAGGAGAAAGGGGCACACTTGGAGAAGAAGGGAGCACGCTTTCTTGGAGCTTTCATGGAGGGCGCATGGTGTGGAGAAGGTTTCTTTCTTGGAGTTTGGTTGTACTATGGGAGATAGGGGCGCACTACAAGAGAGGAGGCACGCATCTTGGTGAGAAACCAAGTGTTGGGCGCAAGGCTTGAAGAGGAAGAGTTTTCTATGTGAGCTAGCATGCAAGCTAGTGAGGAGGAGCAGTAGAGACTAATGCACACTTAGCTTGTGAGAGGAGGGGGCACTCCAAGGTGGGGGGGCACACCAAGGGCTGAAGAGGGCGCACCAAGAGGAGTTGGGGCGCATTCAATCATTGCAAGGGCTCACAATTCAAGGGAAGGCAAAGGCAAGGTTCAAGCAAAGGAAAAGGCAAGAGACAAGGCAAAGCCTAAGGGGGCAAAGGGCACCTTACTTCAAAGGGTTAGCAGGCACATCTTCAAGGGACTCCAAAGCATCTGAGTGCGGTTGCTATTGTACCAGGTTCACTTGTATATGTTTTCCTTCTTGTAAATTTGCTTTGAGATCTTCTATATACATCTATCTCCAAACAGGTTTTCCCCGAGGGGGTTTTATCCAGGGTCATGTTGACCAAAAATACTTGTGTCCAATTTTCATGTATGCTTAGTGTTTAAATCAACGGTAGGAGCTTGTTAAGATCCTAGAGGAGTGCTATATGTTTTGAGGTTTGCATGTACTAACATTGGGTTACTAAAACTACTTGCAAGGGCACCTTAAAAGGGCATATATCCATCAGTTGAGGGCAAAATTCTTGGCAGATTTGAACAGACCTGTTTGCTGTCCTAATACACAACAAAGGACAAATTTGGTTGATAAAACTTAGAGCCCAACAAGAGGTCAAATACGGACCTGTTGGGCAAACCTTATAGTTCCTCAAAAATCTACATGTGTTGTTTGTCCCTGGGCTGAAGAAGAATCTCATCTCAGTTTCCACCCTCTAGGACAGGGGTCTTCAGGTGTCCTTCAAAGGGAAAGAGGTCCTCATACACCCTAAGGGGTCCAGACTCACCTCTGGGAAGGTGATTGGAGTGAGGGATGGAAAACTGTATAGATTGCTTTTTCGGCCACTGCATGCCTTGGCAACGAGTAGCGACAGCAGCAGACAATTATGTGAGTTATGGCATCGGAGGATGGCTCACCTACATCATGGGGCTCTTGGAGGGCTGAGAGAGGTTGTGACAAGAGTGCCACAGTTCAGCACAGAGCATCAGGATGTGTGTAGAGGGTGTGCCCTTGGTAAGTTTACCAAGGTTGTTTTTCTCAGCAGTGACAGCAGGTCAGCTGGGATACTAGATTTGATACACACAGATGTGTGTGGGCCTATGTCTCGAGTGTCCTTGAGTGGTTGTGAGTATTATCTCACTTTCATAGATGACCCCTCCAGGAAGACCTAGATCTATTTCCTAAAGGCCAAGAGTAAGGTCTTCACAAGGTTCCAAGAGTTCAAAGCTCTTGTGGAGAACCAGACAAAAAAGAAGATCAAGGTCTTAAAGTCAAACAATGAAGGTGAGTATGCCTCCATAGAATTTGTGGACTTCTATACCCAGGCAGGGACCAAAAGGCAGATGACCGTGCCTTATAACTCCCAGCAAAACGGGGTTGCAGAGAGAAAGAAGAGGGCCATTACAAGTGTAGTAAGATCGATGTTGCATGATCAGGCACTGTGTTTATACTTATGGGTTGAGGCTAGTGTTGTTGCAGTTTATCTGCAGAACAAGAGTCCCCATAGAGTTTTGGGGAGGAAGACTCCTAAGGAGGCCTTCACTGGGAGGAGGCTCGATGTTGAGCATATTAGCATTTTTGGATGCTTGACATACTCCCATGTCCCCTTAGAGAAGAGGACAAAGCTAGATACCACAACATAGCAGGGGATCTTAGTTGGATACTCAGAGGTCTCAAAGGCCTACCAGATCTACAATCCATCACAGCGAAAAGTGGTGGTGAGTAGAGATGTCAGATTTCAAGAGGTCTCTCGAGTCGATAGATAGAGTTGAGGAGGTCTCGGAAAATCAAATTGATGTATCAGAGGGGACACGGCCTCAGGTGTCGAGGTGCACCAGTTTCAGGGGTGATAGGATCACCTTGTACGGCTTCAAGATCACATTTGCAGAGTATTCAGGCAAAGGGTGCAGAGAATTCAAGATCTCAAAGTGTTGGGATTAGATTTGAGGTTGAGACTCTTGGGCGCAGAGATATCACTTCTCCTTTGGTTACTCCAGGAAAGAGGAAACCAAGATGTGGTTTCAAGAGACCCTGAAAGAAACCAAGGAGAATGTTGGAGAGCCCAAGAGATTGTTCAGAGAGAGCAGAGCACCAGAGAGGCTTGGGTCCTACTTGGCGATGGTGATGATCATCATAGATTCAGAGCCCACGACTTTTGCGCAGGTAGTTGACTAGTTGGTTTAGCGAGAGGCCATGTTGGAGGAGTATGAGTCTATCATGCGCAATGAGGTATGGGAGGTGGTGCCAAGGCCAGTGGGGAAGTGAGTTGTGACTTCCAGATGGTTGTACAAGACTAAGTATGTTGCAGATGGCAGCATAGAGAAATACAAGGCCCAATTTGTGGCTAGAGGATTCTCTCAGACAGAGGGAGTCGACTATGATGAGACGTTCGCACGAATTGCAAGATACACTTCCATTCAGAGCATTATTGCCATAGTGGCAGAGATGGGTTGGAGGATACATCAAATGGATATAAAGATCGCAGTTCTGAATGGATTTATTCAGGAGGAGGTGTACATAAAGCAGCCACAGAGGTTCGAGGTGTTGGAGAGAGATTCTCATGTGTGCCTTCTAAGAAAGGCATTATACGGTCTAAAGCAAGCTCTAAGAGCTTGGTATTCACGGATAGACGCTTATTTGTTTGAGGTGGGGTTTGAGAAGAGCGAGGCAGATCCTAACCTCTACTATATCATTCGAGGTGAGGATACACTTATTATCATACTATATGTGGATGATTTACTCATCACAGCAACAGAGCATCTCGTAGTTGAGTGCAAGTTGAGTCTTGCATCAGAGTTTGAGATGACAGACACCAGATTGATGCACTATTTCTTGGGCATGGAAATTTGGAAGGAGGAGGGTCATATCTTTCTAGGACAGGGAAAGTATCCTGCAGACATCTTGAGCAGATTTCAGATGGAGGACTGAAGGCCCATGTCTACACCTACGGTCACCAACTAGAAGAAGCTTAGTGCTTCATATTCTAAGTTAGTGGATGCTACGAGATACTGGTAGTTGATCGGGTCGTTGATGTATCTAGTTAACACTAGACCAGATATTTGTTTTGTCGTGAACACTCTCAACCAATACATGGTGGAGCCTAGGAGTGTTCACTAGATTGGGGCGAAACATGTTCTGAGGTACATTATCGGATCGGTGGATTTTGGTTTGGACTATGTCAGAGGAGATGGAGTGAGTTGGGTTGGCTACAGAGACTCAGACTGGGCAGGATGTGCCATTCACAGAAAGTGCACCTCAAGGTGTTGTTTTGGGTTGGAGTCAGGAGTTGTTTCCTAGTTCGGCCGGAAACAGAAGTCAGTAGCTTTGAGCTCAGCCGAGGCAAAGTACATGGCAGCCAGTTAGGCCAGTTACGAGGCCATTTGGCTTCGTAAGTTGTTGGTTGGTTTAATTGGTCAGCAGTTGTCTCCGACAGTCATTCACTGTGATAATCAAAGTTGTATCAAACTCTCTGAGAATCTAGTGTTTCATGACAGGTCGAAGCATATTGAGATCAAGTATCATTTCATCAAAGATTAGGTTCAGCATGGGGCAGTTCAGCTTCAGTATATTCCGACTGATGAGCAAGTGGCAGATATTCTCACGAAGGCCTTGCCAAGGGGAAAGCATGCCTACTTCATAGAAAAAATGAGCTTGGTGAGAAACACTTTCCTCGATAAGAGGGAGTTTTGAGTTTTGGTGTACCTTAGGAAGTGGTCCCCTTTTGATTGTGTGTCTCTAACCACAAGAGGGAAATGATTTGACCTTTGTACCTTCTATAGCGCAAGTTGTAGGTTGGGCAAAGCCCGACCCAACCACAAAGCAAGTGCTACAACTTGGGAATCTTACACCCAATGTCACCTCGATGTAGATCCTGCACTTCAAGGGTGACTAGGTCACGCTAGGGAAGCGATCCCAGTGACCCTAGGGGGAATGAGATGGATATGGATTGAGATGAAAGTGAAGCCCCTAGAGGTCAAGTCTAAGTGGAGTGAAATGTGGGAAGATATGCCTTGTAAGTCAAGTGATTGTTGCCCCAAAGGTATAGTACTTCTTCGTATGATTGTACCTGGTCGAGACACAAGAAAATCCAACTTGCAATGATATATGTTAGTATGGATCAGCAAGTTAAGCTTGTTGTCCCTAATTTGTAGCAGTAGATGACCGGGAGGAAGATCAAGGTGATGAGATCAGATAATGGAGGAGAGTACACCTCCAGGAATTTTAGTGATTTCTATATTGAGGCAGGGATCAAGCATTGTTCCTTATAACCGTCAACAGAATGGGGTTGCAGAAAGGAAGAACATATCCATTGTTGAGGCAACCAAAGCGATAATACATGATCAGAATCTACCTATGATTCTGTGGGCAGAGGCATCCATGACAGTTGTGTACGTTCATAACAGGAGTCCACATAAGATTCTGAAGAACATGACTCCCGAAGAAGCCTTCACTGGAGTGAAGCCTGAGGTTGGACACTTCAGGATATTTGGGTGTCCAGTATACTTTCATGTACCCAAGGAAAAGAGGACCAAGCTAGACCCTTCAGGCAGAAAGGGTACATTTGTGGGGTACAGTGAATCTTCGAAGGCATATTGGAATCTGGATATACAACTCTGGTCAGAGACAAATTGAGTTTAGCAGAGATTACACCTTTGAGGAAGAGATAGCCTTTCGAAGATCCAGAGAATCTAATATGAAGATTGACAACGAGAAGAAAGAAGAGACAATACCTTCTCCCCCTTCAGCAGTTCAAAGGGAGACAGTTATTGATCCAGTTGATCCCATAGCTCCAGTTGATGTTCCCAGATACATTGCAGTAGGCCAGAAGAGGCATGCATGGGCTCCACAGACTCTGCAAGAGGTAGAGGGACATACAGCTCCTCGTGGTACATTCCGAGAGAGCAAGAGACCATAGAGATTTTTGAACTATGTTTCAGCTATGAGCCATATCATTGATACTGAGCCTTCTTGTCATGGAGAAGCAACAGGTCAGCGGGTTTGGCAAGATGCCATGACCGAAGAGTATCAGTCCATCATGAAGAATGATGTGTGGGATATTGTTTTGAGACCGGAAGGGAAGTCTATAGTGACTTCCAAGTGGATCTATAAGATCAAACATGCAGCTGATGGAAGTGTCGAGAAGTACAAAGCAAGATTTGTGGATAGAGGATTCTCTCAGGTGGAGGGAAAAGATTATGAGAAGACATTTACTCCTATCGCCCGATACACTTCCATCCGTACGATTATTACCCTTGCAACATCCATGGGTTGGAGACTACATCAGATGGATGTGAAGACAACCTTTCTCAATGGAGAGATTGAGGATAAAGTTTACATCAAGCAGCCAGATGGATTCGTGATACATGAGGAGTCTCATGTGTGCAGATTGAAGAAAACCATGTATGGACTAAGGCAAGCACCTCGTGCACGGTATGAGAAGATTGATGGATACTTGATGAGATTGGGCTTCAGCATGAGTGTTGTTGATCCCAACCTATACTACAACATTGTTGGTGACGAGTGCCTGATTTTGGTCCTATATGTTGATGACTTATTCCTCGTTGGTTCAGAAAGCCTTATTGTTGAATGCAAGCATGCATTGGCTTCTGAATTCGAGATGAAGTACCTTGGTATGATGCACTACTTTTTGGGACTAGAAGTGTGGCAGAGGACTAATGAGATTCTCCTGAGTCAGGGAAAATACACAATTAAGATATTGAAGAAATTTGGGATGACAAACTGCAAGCCCATGCCTACATCGATGGTGATGGAGCTGAAGAAACTGAGCGAGACTTCTTCCGATTCAGGCGAGATTGATCCACATCTTTACAGACATCTGATTGGATCATTGATGTATCTGGTTAACACCAGACCTGATATATGCTATGCAGTAAATGTACTCAGTCAGTCAGTTTATGAGTCAGCCTGTTGTCGCCCTAATGCACACTTGCAAACGTGAGTTAAGTCCCACTCACTTAGTGTGCCCTCGGAGACACAATGTCTAAGTTCTTGCTCACACTGTCACCTTGACAAGAACTTCTTCCGTCTAGGCTTACTCCTCACTGGATAGCAGCGAAACATGTGTTGAGATATCTACGAGGCACAGTTGGGTATGGCCTAAGATATGCCTACGGTGTAGACATGAGATTGCAGGGATATGCCGATGCAGATTGGGCAGGGAGCGCAGTGGACTGGAAGAGTACCTTCGGTTGTTGTTTTACTTTGGGATCTCCCATGGTTTCCTGGTGCAGCAGGAAACAAACTTTTGTAGCTTTGAGTACCACAGAAACAGAGTACATTGCATTATGTGTGGCAATCCACAAAGCAGTGTGGCTTCGCAAGCTCCTTGCAGACTTATTTGGACATGAGATGGATTCCACCGTTATCCATTGTGATAACCAGAGCTGTGTGAATCTCTCAGAGAATCCGGTGTTTCACGATAAATTGAAACACATCGAGATCAAATACCATTACATCAGAGATATGGTACAGAGGAAAGCAGTACACGTGTTTCCTGCACCTTTGTATCACATGGAAGTTCTCAGGAACGACAAAAGGCTCCTTCCTCATGGAAGGTCACATCTCTAATGACCCCTACATAAATTCGATATGCTTTTGAGGTTTCACTGTATCTCAGAAAAGTGTCTTTCTTTCTAGAGGGCTCTAATTTTAGTCCTCTTTTCTAGGACTACCAAATAAGTGATCAACTAAAGGCTTTATACCAATGAAGACTTCTTTTGGAGTTTTCTCTTCCAGGGCTTTATGAGGACCCCTATTCTGAATATAGACTGTGGTACTTGCAGCTTCGGCCCAACGAAAGATCATGATCATAGCTCTGGCTGCCTCACAAAATGTCTCGTTCTTTCTTTCTGCAACCCCATTTTGTTGGAGATTGTAAAGCACTATCAGCTCCCTCTTAATCCTAGAAGCTCGGCAGAGATCAACATACTTGTGGGAGTCAACTTCTTTTCCATTACCGAATATGTCTACCTGTCTTGATTCTTAAATTACTGAAAGATTTATTCTGATCTTATTCAATATGATCTCAGTGGTATACCTTTGTGTTACATCAATGTTGTTAACCATGCGCATTAAAATCAGAACCAGAAATCATTAAGTTATCCTCTTGAAGTTACTGGGTTCAGGTTACTCTTTAAGAACACAATCCAAATAAAAACTCCAAATGGGAAATGCTAGACATGAACACAGTTTATGTTAACAGTTTCCAGAGATTGTGTGGAGTCACCATGCTATCATTCAAATTTCTTTGAAAAGAAGTTATTGATGTCAAAGGGAAAAGTAAAATGCTGTCATATGACCATATTTCAAGAGATAGCGAGTGGAAGCTTGACAAACATGGATTAAACTGAAAAAGTAGTTTATTATTGAGTGTGGATAAGTTCATTATCCATGCCATATGGTCAAATTCAATTTCTAATATCTACCAAGCAATTGATTCTTTAGGAGATCCAGATCAATGTGAGTTCGAGTTTGACACCAAATACCATGGAAGTAGATCAAGGAGTCCTTCTTAACAGTGTTAGTGAATATAAACTCAGAATTTGTTACCCACAGATTTAAGGCAAACCTTAAAACAAAAATCAAACCTCCTATAATCCAAAGCTTAATGTTAATTGGATTTAGATTTCTTTCTAACGCTGGTTTGAGGAAAAAGTCTTAAGCACAAGTTACTAGAAACATGTTACCGTTCATAAATGTAGTATCTATAGAGGCATCATAATCTGGTTTGCCCAAGAAACTATTTCTGAAAATTTAGTAAGACAACATTCTATAATCTTCACACAAATTGTTCTTACCCAGAAATTCCATTTACCAACAAGTTATTGTGAAATTCCAATAATCTTTAGTTGATCATTTGACCTCTAAATGCATCGAATTGATATCTTAAAGAGTTTATGATGCTTTAGTGACAGAACGATATGAGATATGTGAAACTTCAATCAAGTTACAAAAATTCAAAATACTTATCTCAAGTTAAGTTTCCATCTTTCATTATTTGGTGAATTAGCTCAAGATATCTAGCATAGACAAATATATAATGCTATTCACCATTTAGATTTATCAAAGGATTAAAAGAAACGTTTTGTGATGAAACAACCTACTGTTGATCTGAATAAACAAGCCCTTAGGTGTGGATCTACGCAGACCCAAAAGTCTGCCACAATTGAAATCTTTTCACGCCCTAAGCTCTGATTCGATGTTAAAAATGAAGGGAAAACTAGAACAACAATGTTCTTTTAAAATTATTCACTACTGTAGATATAGATCAGCAATCAAAACACAAATTTCTAAAGTAGATCAATCACAGAAATATTACAATAGATCTGAACATGTAGAAAACAATTCTAAGCTAGATCTGAACATGAACATATCTGATCATTAGTAATAAAAACAATTCTGAACATTAACATAAACAGATCCGATAATTAACAAAGCAAAATTGAACATTACCTTGAACAAACAAAGAACAGATTTATCTTAGATGCTTGTTGCTGTCCTCTTTTCTGTATGCTCAGAAAAAGCTATAAAGGTCATGGATCAAACCCTCAAAAGGTAGATCTCATCATGATCTATGTGGACAGTTTTGCAAAGAAGAATTGGGTATATCTCAAAGACCAATCAACATAAGTAAAGGGCTGATACAAAAACCCCAATGACCGAACTAGAGGCTGGAATAAAACACCTAACAAACAAGTCCAAAGGATATAGGACTGCTACAACAAATAGGCAACTTAGGGTAGCAGTCATAGGGCTGAAACAAAGGGCGACACTATCCAAACCTGTGTCTGAACTGTTAGAAGTTGAGAAATAAAGCAGAGCAGTAGTCCTTTTTCAAAATTC
>CBVK0101197774.1:0-17178 GCA_900067695.1 Picea abies | reverse complement strand
TTATCATCACTGCATATGGGATACATCCCTCATGTGGGCATGTCCCCCTTCAGGGAGGGTCATACACCAACAAGATACCTAATCAAGGATCAGGTTGCCCCAAAACATTTCTGGGGTCTTATCCACCGAGGTCCAAGACCAAGGATCAACCCATGCTCCAGGCATGGGTACCCTGGACCATGTCTAGGGGCCCTAGACATATCTAGGGGCTTTAACTGCTTGGTCCTAGACCAAGAACCCCAGTCATGTACTGGGGGGCCTCTCAGGGGTCTTTACTGCTTGGTCCCAGACCAAGAACCCCAGTCATGTACCGGGGTCCCTCTCAAGGGTCTTTACTTCTTGGTCCCAGACCAAGAACCCCAGTCATCTACTGGGGGCCCTCTCAGGGGTCTTATCCACCAAGGTACAAGACCAAGGATCAACCCATGCCCTAGGCATGGGTACCGTGGACCATGTCCAGGGGCCCTAGGCATATCTAGGGGCTTTAACTGCTTGGTCCCAGACCAAGAACCCCAGTCATATACTGGGGGCCCTAACAAGGGTCTTTTGCCATGGCACTGACTGTTTGGTCCCAGACCAAATCCCCAGGAGTGTACTGGGGGCCCTAGATCTCAGCTAGGGTCTTTACCATCCTCCCGAAGAATGGCTCTTGCAGCTGCTTTAAATTTAACATGAACTAAACCACTAACAACCCTAAACAAGACTGTCCAAAAAATTGTTGGAATGCTACAACAAATAGGCAGCTATATTGCTGCCTCATCCAACCCAGAAAAGGGCACTAGGTTGTAAGTTAGGGCAACCTACAGGTGGCACCTGAAAAGAGAAAGACAGCAACACAAGAGGCAGCAAAAATATACACAGGTGACTCTAACAGCAAGGAGGGTAGCACCAGCAATAGAAGAAAGGTGGTTGTAACAGAAAGCACCAGCAGCAGCCTAAGACAGTGGCAGCCAAGGGGAGTCCTAGCATCAGCTGCAGACAAGGAGGAGCTAGGAGGGGGGTCGCGACACCTGTAGCAACAAGAAGAGAAAGTAAGGAGGGTCGAACCCTCTACCAGCAAAGCCAAGGTAGCCGCACCCTTCAAACAGCAAGAGAAAGATCCAAAGAGGATAATCGTACCCTCCACCAGCAAGAAGAAGAGAAACCATACCACCAAACAGCCGTACCCTAACCAAGAACTAAAACAAGGAGAGGTCGCAGCAAAATTCAGACCAAGAGTAGTGTGTGTGGAAAAATAAGTGAGGGGTGAGGTTCTTTTTATAGGTTAGGAAGGGGGGTTAGGGTTAATTAAATTAACCCTACCTTTTAGGGTTTATTAAAACCCAATTAAAAACAAAATAAAAATAAGTAATATTTTAATTAATAAAATTATTAATTAGAAAGTCAACAAGTCAAAGTGACTAGAAAAGACCAACGCCACAAAAGACATTAAGGAGGACGTGGCCCAAGCAAGGGGAGGCAACAAGACAAAGTCAAAGGGGTCTTCTTCAATGGCAAGATGTCCACATAAGTCTCATGATAACTTATAAGCTTTTATCATCCCAGCATAAGAGGAATGTCACTGATGTGATCATGTCCTTCTTCTTAACTTCTCCTAGGTCTCATGGACCATCCCGGGAGAGAAGAAGATCACACATCATCTCATCTTGGCATTTAACCAAGAACCACATGGTCCCAGACCAGGAAACCCCAGAACACATCTGGGGGCCCTAGATCTCCACTAGGGTCTTGACTCTTATCCACCAAGGTACACAACCAAGGATCAATCCAAGCATGAGCAAGGCTTCCCTGGAACACATCCAGGGGCCCTAAAACACATCTAGGGACTTACATCATCAAACAACTTGGTCCTTGACCAAGAACTTCTTGGTCCCAATCCAGGATACCCCAGAACACATCTGGGGGCCCTAGATCACCACTAGAGTCTTATCCACCAAGGTACACAATCAAGGATCAATCCAAGCACTGAGCAAGGATTCCCTAGAACACATCTAGGGACTTACATCAAGAACCCCGGCAATACACTGGGGGCCCTCACTAGGGTCTTTTGCTATGGCTCTAACTACTTGGTCGCAGACCAAGAACCCCGGGAGTGCACTAAGGGCCCTAGATCTCAGCTAGGGTCTTATGCCATCCTTCCGAAAAATGGCTCTTGCAGCTGCCTAATTTTAACACTCCCTCTCAGCAAGAGAGGCATTCTCAGCAACACAAAGCTTGTCTCGAAAGTACATAAACTTTGTCAACAACAGAGGATTGGTCAAAATATCTGCAGTTTGTTCCGCTGTCAGAACATACTGAATACTAAGAATGTTCTTATGCACTATGTCCCGAACATGGTGATATCTCATCTCAATGTGTTTCGTTCTGTCATGAAAAAAACAAGAATCTTGGAGAGCTTTACACAACTCTGGTTATCACAGTTAATTACTATGGGTTCTAGCTCAGCACTATACAAATTTGAGAGTAGCTTTCTGAGCCACGCTACTTTTCTACTAGCAGCACTTGCAGCAATGTATTCTGCCTTTGCAGTGCTTTGGGCTATGGAGCCCTGCTTCCTGTTGGACCAGGAGATCATAGTTGAACCTAAATTGAAACAATATTCGGAAGTACTCTTCCGGGCCACTGTACTGCCCATCCAATATGAATCTGTATATCCATGAAGCATTACACCTCCACTGGAAGTGTATCTAAGCCCATAGACTATAGTCCCCCGGACATATCTGAGAATATGCTTAACAGCAACCATATGAATGTGTTTTGGTTCACACATGAACCGGCTGAGGACATTCACTGCGTAACAAATGTCTGGTCTGGTATGTACTAGATACATCAAGGACCCAATAATCTGACGATATGAGGTAGGGTCTTCTCGATCTGAACCTGTAGCTTGATCATGTAACTTCTTAAGGTTAGTAATTATAGGTGTGGTCATGGACTTACAGTCCAACATCCCAAATCTGCAAAGCACATCAACTGCATACCTGCTTTGTGAGAGAAAGATCTCACCAGGCTTCCACCACACCTCTAGGCCAAGAAGGTAATGTATAAGACCGAAGTCCTTCATTTCAAATTCTGCCAATAACTCCCTCTTAGTCTGAGCTATTAGATGTTCCTCTCCAGTAAGGAACAAGTCATCCACAAATAAAACCAAGATAACAGGATGATTCTTCACAATCTTTATATAAAGATTAGGATCAGTGGAGAGGTAGCACAATCTTTAGATGCTCTTATGTGCTACCTCTCCACTGAGACTGACGGATCTCTAATCGTCCAACCGTAGCTTGTGCCTACTATGAGTGCACCATCCTCCTATAGTGCGCCCTCCTCCAAGCAAGAAGCTCCACCACAAATAAATGAGGGTCTAAGCCTCCATGAGCCCTCCATGGAAGGTGGTGCCCAAGCTTCCCTCAACTAATGCTTCCAACCTCATCCTCATGCTCCCTCTGAAACTCTCCAAGTGAACATAAGAGTGAATGAGCCTCTCTTGGCCCCTTGCGCCCTCCTTGAGCAATCCATAAGGAAACCTAAATGGGGATGGCTAGGATCATCCCAAGCCATCCCTAATCAATGGTTGAGATCATCCCACAATAATCTCAACTCAAAAACCACTTTGGGTTAAGTTCCCCAAGTTCACTTTATGTCTCCTAATTCACCCACAAAGTGAACTAATAGTCACTTTAGGCTAAAATGACCAAATTTCACTTTTGACTTAAATCTCCTAAGTCAAAGTACCAACATCTCCCTCTTGTGGTTACAGGCTCAAAACCACAAGGGAACCACTTCCCGAGGTACACCAAAACTCAACATTAACCATCAGTTTGAAGGTAGAATTTGGGGCAGAATTTTCAGACCTGTTTGTTGTCCTAAAACAGTAGCAAGGACAGATTTGTTATCTCAAACTTAGAGCCCAACAAGAGGTCAAAGACAAACCTGTTGGGCAGCCTTCTAGTTCTTCAAAAATCTACAGTACAGTCAGATTCAGTGGGTTGGTTCAGTCAGCCTAGCCGCAGTTTTGAGGGTTGGTATTGTGAGCAAAGAAGAGACTGTGAGGGCCTGCTCAAATGGAGGTCTGACCAGCAAGCAGAGAGAGGTCTCATTTGGTCTGGGCCTGTGCAAAGGTTGTAATTTGACCCCATTACAGTGAGCAAAATTTGGGCACAAAAATGAAGGAGGGTTTCTGCAATGGACAAGGGCTTTTTTCTGTTGATTTTACCTGCAAACCAAGCACATGACTAATAATCCAAATAAAATCGCTTTATTAATTATTAGCACAGCTAGGTTATCAACGAAACATTAGCAGAAGCATTAGAAACAAGAACAATCATACATTACACACAAGATATTCGAATAAACAACCCCTGGAAAAACCCTTAAGGGAAAACCAAATATGTGGTGATTTTATTGCTGTAAAATGAGGGCTCCCTTCCTGGGATAATGGCCCTTCAGAGGATTACAATGCAGTGATAGCCTAGCCCACTTGGCTGTTATCTTCCTCGCTGCCTCTTTGCACCTTTCCTCAGCCTTGCCCACTCACACTTAGATGAACTCTCTTCACCCACTCAATGAGATCTCCTCACTCTCTACTCAATGTATCTCACACACCCTCAGACTCTCTATGAATCTCTCACATTGAGTATGTGACTCTCTTACCACCTCACACAATGTTTCTCATCCTCTCAGTTAGGCTACCTTTTATTACATTGAGTTAACCCTATATCTTCTCCAAAGTGATCAACGGTTGAGATCTAATCTCATGTTCACTTTAGATCTAACGGTTGGGACTTAATCAACTCTCACTGAAGTTACTAATGCCACCAAACATAGGCATTTAACTTATTTAATTAAAAGGACATTCACTTTAATTAATGACTCATAAAGTGAACTTCCTAAAGTTTTCTAAGAGGTTACAAGGACGACTTCCACATGCTAGACACCGAGCCTATGTGGAAGTACATGTCTGACGTTAATACATCAACACTCCCTCTTAGCGAGGAAGGTACTTCCACTCTTTGGAAGTGACTCTGTCTTCGCTATCCGATCTACTATTGGATCCGATCTACTATTGTGGCTGCTCTCCAATCCACCTGATTAGTTGCTCCCTCTAACGCGAAAGTTATCCCAGCCATCTCACTCGGACCCGTCTGCAAAGACCTTTTACTAGTTGCCCGGATCGTTGCCCGAAGTTGCCCAAGGCTCCCTGCAGCCTTCCGTTGTTGCCCGGTTATCTCAACCCGTTGCCTACCCGCTGCCCGGGGCTACTTGGACCTCTGTGGGTTGCCCGGATGCCATGTTGGGCTACCTGACGCTAACTTGGCCCCTCTATTATGTTGGGCGGCTTGCTGTCCACGTTGGCTTGCACTCCAATTTGGCTATTTGTTGGCTGTCTCTTGTAATCACCTGCCGGTTGCACCTTCCACGTGCCCTCACTCAGCCCGCTGCTTCTCCCAGCGACTGTCTCAGCCCGTCTTACCTTTTTTGGCGACTGCAGCAACTTGTGGCATCTATTCTCTTGTTGTCGTCACCTCCTACACACGTCGCCCATCTCACTCATCAGTGGTGGCCTCTACTTTGGCCTCAACTACCTCCTTGTTGCACCGCTTTCTCCTTGCCTCGACGCCCACAGCAACCTCTACACGTCCTTCAGCCATTACCCACGACCAAATTCTCTTTGCAGCTTCTTTGTCACATGAATCATTGGTGACCTGATTCTTCACCCAACAACCGGTTCTCTACTGGCGATTTACCTTTCTCGACCCTCACGCAAACTCAGCTACACATCGACTACTCACGTTGTTGTCCACCAATCGCCTACTGTTGGTCGCCTCTACTCACAATTACATGCTTTCACAACGCAATGTCGTCAGTCTCTGTCACCTGCAACTACTGGCTTCTTACTCGGCTCGTTTCTCAGCCCACTGTTAAAATTTCGCTTAAGCAGTTAAGTGTATTCAGTATTCTTTAACATTTAACAATTAGAACAATAAGTGCATGCATAAGGATCACTGAAAGAAAAGACATCCACGGTATACACAAGATTTATCCTGGGAAAACCCTCTTGGGGGAGAAAACCCAGCAAAGCTTCTTCAATATAGATTCGTCAACAAGAACAATGTCTCTCTCAAGAGAGATCTCAGCGAATAGAAGATAGACCAAAAACCCTAACCAAAATAGGGTAGTGCACCACTAGACCAAGATAGTCTTCCAAGAGATAACCAAAACCCTTCACCAAAAACACCCTTACTCTATAGTTGTGTCTCCTCCTCGGACTTGAGCACTTTTCCTTGTGTGAGAGAGCTTGTGTTGTGTGTTCTTCAAGTGAGGCGCCTAGCCTCTTATAAGTATAAGTTGAGCCACCCAGAATTAGGTCAGGGCTGACTTGTACACTTTACCCTTTCTAATTTACAATTGACTTTTACAAAGGCACAATAGGGTCGACTTTACAAATATAACATAATATTATTCTTTAGGGTTTTGTCTTGGTCTAATACAATATTGATACAATAAGAATATCTTCCGAAGCTACTCAAACTTCAACACTCCCTCTTAGCAAGGAAGGTATTCTTCTGGCACGATCGTCACGACTACTTCTGCACTTATGTACAGTTGACCATTGACTTGTTGACTTTCCACGAATCTATATTGAAGAATTTTTGTAACCACGTCAGCATCCAGGGTCTCATCATTCTTCTGGGCTTTATGTCATCACGGGGCTTTAACTCACCAGCTCACACAGAATCTGGCATCTAGTTCATACAGAACTAGTAATTCGTCAGTTCACACAAAATCTGACATCTAGTTCATAAAGAACTAGTAACTCGCCAGCTCACACAGTATCTGACATCTGGTTCATAAAGAACTAGTAACTCGTCAACTCACATAGAATCTGATATCTAGTTCATAAAGAACTATTAACTCGCCAGCTCACACAGAATCTGGCATCTAGTTCATAAAGAACTAGTAAACTCTGGTTGGCACACCAAGCAACCGGTCCACAGTGACCAGGCATCTAATCACAAGGATTAGGCAATGTAGTGCGCACACACTACCCATCTAGCCCAAGGCTAGGAAACACCCCCAACGACACAAGTTGCCCCACCATCTTGAAAAGTTGGGTAACTTGCCAGCCCCAAAGGCTCAGCATCTGTTTACCTTGTACGAGGTCATGCTAATTGATGCCACAGTCAATAACGTGCCCGTGAATGACTACCCACTGCTACTCCCACATGCTAATGCTTGTTGCCCTGGATCCGCAGTTGTAACTTGTCACTCCCTCTTGCTAGGGAATTCCTTCTGGACCACACCAAGCTTGTCTCTGAAGTACACAAACTTCACTCTCAATAGAGGCTTGGTCAACACGTCTGTTATCTGCTCATCTGTAGCGACATACTGGAGCTTCACTGTCTCTGAAGATGTATCACTCAATAACTTCAGATTTGTCACCATCGGTGTAGGCATGGCCTTACAATCCATCATTCTGAATTTCTTTAGAATCTCTACAACATATTTTCCTTGGTTAAGGAAAATCTCACTCGGTCTCTGCCATACCTCCAAACCTAAGAAATAATGCATCATACCCCGGTCTTTCATCTCAAAGTTTGCAGCAAGCTTCCTCTTACTTTCAGTGACGAGCTTCTTGTCTCCTCTTAGAAACAGGTCATCCACATACAACAGTAATATCACTGGTCCACCATCTACAACCTTGTAGTAAAGGTTGGAATCTGCTTTACTCTTGGTAAAGCCCAAGCTCATCAAGAAACTGTCAATTCTACCATACCATGCCCTGGGTGCTTGCTATAATCCATATAAGGATTTCTTCAATCTGCACACGTGTCTGATTGTCATGTGTCTCGAAACCTTGTGGTTGCTCCACATACACTTCCTCTTCTATTACACCGTTTAGAAAAGTTGTCTTCACATCCATCTGGTGTACCTTCCACTTCATCACTGCAGTTATCACAAGTATAGCTCTAATTGAAGTGTATCTCGCCACAGCGTACAGGAGCAAATGTTTCCTCATAATCTATTCCTTCTTTCTGGGAGTAACCATGTGCCACGAACCTTGCCTTGTACTTCTCGATACTTCCATCTGTTGAATGCTTCGTCTTGTAAATCCACTTGGAACTTACCACTGTCTTCTCTTTCGGTCTAGGAACCACATCCCAAACATCATTCTTTACTATGGACTGGTACTCTTCAATCATGGTATCCTTCCATTCTTTCTTCTTTGCAACCTCTTCATAACTAGTAGGCTCAGCATCAATAATGTCACTTAACAATGCCACGTAACTAGAGTATGGTCACGGTCTCTTGCTTTCTCTAAACAATCCATCTAGAGCACCATACTTCTCTGCATCCTAAATAATTCTCGAGCCCAAGTCGGTCTTCTCTTCTTTGCATTCATCTCTCAGGATGAATCTGCAGGTCTCTGTGGTTCTTCCATATCATGATCTTCTAGTACAACATCATTGCCTACATCTGTATCTGTAACTCTGGGAGCTTCAGGTTCCTCATCATGAATCTCATCTAAATGATTTTGTCTCGATCTACTGAAAGATGCATCCTCATCGAAGGTGACATCTCTACTAGTCTCAATCTGTCGGTGACCAGGGATGTAGACTTTGTATGCTTTCGATGTCTCACTGTATCAAACAAATATGCTCTTCTTGCCTGAAGGGTCCAACTTCGATCTCTTGTCCTTGGGGACATGCATATACACTAGACAGCCAAATATCCTCAGGTGGTTGACCTCTGGCTTTTCACCCGTAAACATTTCTTGTGATGTCTTGTTCCCAAGTACATGGTGGGAACTTTTGGTCTGCACATATATTGCAGTCTTGGCTGCTTCTATCCACAAATGCATCGGTAAGTCTTGGTCATGAATTATGGCCTTTACTGCTTCCATGATTGTACGGTTCTTTCTTTCTGCCACACCATTCTATTGAGGATTGTATGGAGTAGAGAGCTCCCTTTTAATCCCAACTTCTTTGCAGAATGCCTTGAATTCTTCTGATGTGAATTCTCCTCCCTTATCTGACCTTAATATCTTTATCTTCTTTTTCGAAAGGTTTTCAACAAGTGCCTTGAATTCTTTGAACTTGTTAAATACTTCCCTTTTAGCTTTCAAAAAGTAAATCCAAGTTTTGCGTGAGAAATCATCAATAAATGAAACATAGTATACATACCCGCTAAGTGAAGTGGCTGACATTGGTCCACACACGTCTGAATGTATGATGTCCAAAGCTCCTTTGGCTTTGCTATCACAGCTTGGAAATGGTTTCTTCACGTGCTTGCCTTGTGCGCATCCCTTGCATATGCCTTCATGATTCACTTGGATTTTTGGCAAACCTGTCACCACCTTGCTCACGATCGGTAGTGCTTTGTAATGCATGTGAACAAATCTTCTATGCCATAGCTCACCTGGAGTAATTATATTGTGTACTAATGTTGAGTTTGAATGTCCCTTCAATTTGTATAAACCTCATTCTTGAACACCAATAACCACAGCATCATCAATAGACTTTCCTTTTGGCCACATGAGAACTTAACCATCAATGAAAGCAACTCTAAATCCTTTCTCATCCAAAGCTGAGATAGAAAGGAGATTCTTCTTCAAACCAAGTACATACAAAACGGCCTTCATCTTCATAGATTTCCCGAAATCCAATCTGTAAGATGCTTCTCCTACTCCTCTAATGGGATATTGATAGTCATCACTGAGCTTCACCTTGTGAGGTGAATCCTTCTAAACTAATTCTGAGAAGGAATCCTTGTAACCTGTCATGTGCTTAGAAGCACCACTATCAATAAGCCATGTGTCACTTCCATGAGTGGTTGTACCTGTAATAGTTGATATCAATACATATTCTTCGCTTGGGTCATCTTCTTTGGCTCTCTCTTGATCAGGTTGATCATCTTCTGCGGAATGAGCATGATGTCTTTTATACTTTCCTTTTCTGACTTGACCTTTAGAGCTTGGACAGTTTACTGCAATGTGTCCCATCTTCTGGCAGATGTAGAATCAGTAATGTGAGAAATCCTTCTTAAACTTGTGTGTCTTTTGTAATCCGTGAGGTTTCTTGTCTGAGTGAACTTCCTTCTTGCTCTTTCCTTTTCTTGTATGAGCTGCTAGAGCTTGATTGTGTCTCCAATGGCTTCAAGTTGTTCTTTGATTTGAGACACCCTTGTGAAGTAGGATTGAATAGTTTCTGAACTCTGCATCTTCACATTCTTGAGTTGTGTCCTCAAGGTCATCCTCCGGTTAATATTCTTGACTTCATATAATCATGATAAGGCATCAAACATTTTCTTGGGAGTTGTCAAGGATGAGACGTGAGGGATTGATGAGACGTGAGGGATCAAATGATCCTTGATAGAATCAGCAATGATTCTCTTTGCCTTAACCAGGTTTTTTTTGTACTTTGCTTTGGCCTCATCTTCCTCTCGTTCTGGAACTTCTTCTTTGACGAAATCTTCTAGATCATTCTCTTCTAGAATGAGCATCACTCTATGCTTCCATGCTCGGAATTTATCAGCACCCTCAAGCTTCTCATCAAGCTTGGTACTGTGTGCCATCTTGTCCTTGAACGGTAATATAATAAGAAAAATGAAAACTTTTCAAAGAAAGGTTTTGAACTTACCAGAGAGTGTGTTATGCCAAGGTGAACTGCTCCAACTTCAATCTGCAACTGCCAAGACGTCTTGATCTAGGGTTTATGAGGAAACCCTAATTTTTCAAAATGAGAATTTGGGAATTCTGCTCCGAGGGAAGGATGTGTTAATGTTTATGCCATTATTATAGTTCTTTGCGTTTCAATAGATAATAGCAACATAAGAACAAGATCACTGAGAAATACACATTCACAAGAGACACGGCATTTATCCTGGGAAACCCTCTAGGGGAAGAAAACCCAGCAAAACTTCCTTAATATAGATAGCCAATACAATGCCAAGAGATCTCTATGTTAAAACAGAAAGTCCTCTCCAAGATATGCGCCACTCTCTCTCTCCTTTGCCGGTAACAGATCAGAACTTGTCTCTCAAACTGAGCAAGTGAGTTGTGATCAAATGAGGCACTAGCCTCCTTTATTTATACAAGTTCTGGCACGTGTGAAGTGTCTCTTCACTGGCAGGGCCGACTTCTCAATCTGGGTGGGTAAACTCACCTTTATTATATTTCTGGGTCTCTTAATTAACTGTTGGGGCCGACTTCTTATTCTGCCTATTACAATTGTCTTTTGACCAATCCGCAAAAGGGGATTTGGTCCTATTACAATATCCGACATGATCAATCCACAATGGGGATTGATCCTATGAATAAAATATCAATAATAATAAGAATACTCTTTGCAGTTACATTATTTCAACAGGATGCGCCCTCCTTAGGCGAGCTCCTTGATGGCTTTGTCTTGACAAGTGTCCTTTAGAAAGTGGGAGAAATCACCTTCTAGGGTTTTATGCAGTTGTCGACAGTTGCTGCAGTTGCAGCACAAACTGCAGTTTTTCCAATCTTCGTCAAACTGATAATCTAAACCCAAGGAAAGATGCACTAGGGTTAGGAGAGTCTTCCTATGGTCTTGACTTCCTCAGCGAGTTCTTTTGGACTGTGAAAATGGCTTCTTTCGGGCACGCTCTGATTCCATGTTAAAATTTCGACTAAGCAGTTAAGCGTATTCAGTATTCTTTAACATTTAACAATTAGAATAATAATTGCATGCATAAGGATCACTGAAAGAAAAGACATCCACAATATACACAAGATTTATCCTAGGAAACCCTCTTGGGGGAGAAAACCCAAAAAAGCTTCTTCAATACAGATTCGTCAACAAGAACAATGTCTCTCTCAAGAGAGATCTCACCAAACAAAAGATAGACCAGAAACCCTAACCAGAATAGGGTAGTGCACCATTAGACCAAGATAGTCCTCCAAGAGATAACCAAAACCCTTCACCAAAAACACCCTTACTCTGTAGTTGTGTCTGCTCCTCAAATTTGCGCACTTTTCCTTATGTGAGAGAGCTTGTGTTGTGTGTTCTTCAAGTGAGGCGCCTGGCCTCTTATAAATACAAGTTGAGCCACCCAAAATTAGGTCAAGGCCGACTTGTACACTTTACCCTTTCTAATTTACAATTGACTTTTACAAAGGCACAATAGGGCCGACTTCACAAATATAACATAATATTATTCTTTAGGGTTTTGTCTTGGTCTAATACAATATTGGTACAATAAGAATATCTTCTAAAGCTACTCAAACTTCAACACCCACTATATCGATCTCTTTGCAGACTTGCTGCCATATGACGTACAGCCCGTACCGCGGATGTATGGTACTCTTCCACCTTTTTTTTAAATTCCTTTTACCTGGGTTTTAACTTTTACCCGGCAACTAACCCCACAGCCTGCAAAATCTCACCTATGCAACTTGGTTTCCTTAGAGTTTTGGCTCTAATACCATGTTGATTTTACCTGCAAACCCAGCACACGACTAATGATCCAAATAAAATTGTTTTATTAATTATTAGCACAACTAGGTTATCAAGGAAACATTAGCGGAAGCATTAGAAACAGAAACCAATCACACATTGCACGCGAGATATTCGAGTAAACAACCCTTGGAAAAACCCTTGCGGGAAAACCAGATCTGTGATGAATTTATTGCTAAAAAATCAGGGCTCCCTTCCTGGAATAATGGCCCTTCAGAGGATTACAATGCTGTAATAGCCTAGCCCACCTGGTTGCTATCTTCCTCGTTGCCTCTTTGCACTTGCCCACTCACACTTGGATGAACTCTTTTCACCCACTCAATGAGATCTCCTCACTCTCTACTCAGTGTGTCTCACACACCCTCACACTCTATATGAGTCTCTCACATTGTGTATGTGACTCTCTCACCTACTTACACAATGTTTCTCATCCTCTTACTTGTGGTCATACGGCGTACAGCCCGTACGGCAACCGTACGATACTCTTCCTCCTTTTTTTTAACTCCTTTTACCTGGGTTTTAACTTTTACCCGGTAGCTAACCCTACAACTTGCAAAATCTCGCTTGTGCAACTTGGTTTCCTCAGAGTTTCAGCTTTGATACTATGTTGATTTTACCTGCAAACCCAACACACGACTAATAATCCAAATAAAATTGCTTTATTAATTATTAGCACAGCTAGGTTATCAACAAAACATTAGCAGAAGCATTAGAAACAAAAACCAATCACACATTGCACATGAGATATTCGGGTAAACAACCCCTAGAAAAACCCTTGAGGGAAAACCAAATCTGTGATGATTTTATTGCTATAAAATCAGGGCTCCCTTCCTAGAATAATGGGCCTTCAGAGGATGACAATGCAGCGATAGCCTAGCCCACTTAGTTGTTATCTTCCTCACTGCCTCTTTGCACCTTTCCTCAGCCCTACCCACTCACACTTGGATGAACTCTCTTCACCTACTCAATGAAATCTCCTCACTCTGTACTCAATGTGTCTCACACACCCTCACACTCTTTGAGAGTCTCTCACATTGTGTATGTGACTCTCTCACCTCGTTACACAATGTTTCTCATCCTCTTACTTAGGCTGCCTTTTATTACATTGAGTTAACCCTAGATCTTCTCCAAAGTGATCAACGGTTGAGATCTAATCTCACATTCACTTTAAATCTAACGGTTAGGACTTAATCAACTCTCACTTAAGTTACTAATGCCACCAAACTTAGGCATTTAACTTAATTAATTAAAAGGACATTCACTTTAATTAATGACTTATAAAGTGAACTTCCTAAAGTTTCCTGAGAGGTTACAACGACAACTTCCACATGTTAGACACCAAGACTATGTGGAAGTACATGTCCAACGCTAATACATCAACATTTTTTGTAAGTGTACCCTTGTGTTTTGGTTTTTTCTTTCGGTGTAAGAAAGGGCCATTTTCCCTGGTACGAGAGCCCAAATTTTGAGTAATGATTTAATGAAGAATTATGAAATTGGACGAGTATTGTCCATGATCTAATTGATTGGTGTTGTATTTTCTGTTGTGCTAAGTTGTTAGACCTCTCAGTGTGTTTATGTTCACAGTTCAGATTGTGTGATTTCTGTGTATATTGTTGAGAACCTAGACCAGACCTGAGGTGTGTTCAAAATCTAACACTCTCCACCTCGTCCACCAACTCCTCAACTCTGATATGACTCTGGGAGACGGCAATTTCCATCATTCCCGATCAACGGCCAACCCAACTGGCTCACAAAACCAGGATTGTGAAGGACTGGCTCAATGACTCAGTATCGTAGTTTATCGTGAGGATTTCGGGACGTCGTGGCTTCAAAACATGATAAAAGGGGACGTCAGCTCTCCACCCATATGCTTGCCCTACTCTTGCCCTCTGCTTGACCTTCCACCAGCAGTCGGCTCTCACCTCCCTGTCATTTAACTCTCTCCTTCTACATTTCGCTATGTCACGTGGACACGGTATAGCCGAGGTTGTAGGTCTCAACATGACCCCTTTAGCTCCCACAATTCCAGCCCTTAACCTATCAACACCAAGGTGCAGCAGGATGCCCAAGCCTCAACTAAAGAGTTTTGGAAACAAACCCCTCCTCATATCAGAGATGAAATTGAGAATGTTGAGAACGCCATCCACCTGGAAAGGGGGACTATCTGTTGAAGTTTGTAGCTCAAACAGTTATCTCCACATTGGTTTGTTCTAACATGTGGAGATCGTCATTAATATCTATCGGAACTTTGGAAATTCACTTTAATAATTTAATTATTAAAGTGAATGTCATTTTATAGTTAATGGAGATTGCCCAAAGGGGTTGGATCCAATGGAGGAAAGCGAGGAGTTTTTCACCATTGGGCAAGGTTTAATTCCAATGAGGGTCGCTTAACCTGGAGCCATGGGGACACCTTGAGGTAGTTGTCGAACATGTGGTTGCACCTAAAGATATTATATTAAATGGTATCGTGACCCGTGCACACATAAGTGGATCAAAGCACAAACCCATGTCCTTAAATTTCATAATTCAATTCCCACTAGCACATCCAGTTAAGGTGTGGGTTTCATTTGCTAGGTGACCCGAGTTCAATACCCTTACAGTGTGTTTAATCGGGAGGAAACACCCAAAAATCCAGCCATGTTAAGGGTTGGTGCGGCCCAGGCTGGGTGCGATCCTCGGGTGATTCTGACAACTTAGATGCCCCTAGGTTGTGATTTCTTAGCCAATGGTTGAAATGTTGGCCTCGCAAGTGATGAGCAATTCTAACAAACAAAAAGAAATAATTAATAGAGGTTAATTAAATGAAATGCCTAAGTTTTTGGCATTAGTGAATTTAATTAATTAAATGAATCTTAGCCATTGATCTCAAGTGAGGTGAGATTTAATCTCAACCATTGATCACTTTGAAGGTTAGGGTTTTGGCTCAACTCAAGATTGTAAAAGGCAGCCAAGGTGAGAGGAGAAGACACACATTTGCAAGGAGTCAGTGACTCATTTGAGTGGAGAAGGACTTTCACTCTGCAGATTTGGCACAAGGGGGGAAAGGACAACTAGCAAGGAGACCTTGGAGGGGTCGTACCAGTGGGGCGGAGGTCCCTTGATTTTCTACAGGCCGTACAGCAGCCGTAGGAGAGTCGTATAGTCGTACAGTAGTTGTACATCCCACATTACATGAAGCCACGGGCCTGTTTTGCAGGTTGTACAGGTCGTGCAGACCGTACAAGTGGCCATACAGACCATACGGGTGACGATGCAGTAGGGCGTACATGGACAGCAAATTTGTTCAGGGTTTTCTCAAGGACAAATTTGCCAGGTTTTCTGATAATTGTATTTTTCCTTTGTCAGAGATTTTCCCAGTAAGGGAGTCCTTGTATGTTTGGATATTATTTTAATGAAGCGCAGATTTGAAGGGCAGAAATTTGTTGTGCATGTGACATTGTGAGATTGGTTTCCATTTTGCTTTGGCTGTTTGCTTTAGTTAATTTTTTCAGCAGTGTAAATTATTCAGTGACCTGCAATTTAATTTTCAGCAAGGAAATTCACTAGAAATAATTTATCTAGGCTGGAATTAGAAAATTAACACTATCTATGACTGGGATATAGATGCAGAATTAAGAAATTGGATCCCTGACCCAGAAAGCTCCAGAGCGAGGGATACCAAGTACTGGAAAACAGTTGACCTGTATTGGCATATCAAGACACTTATAGGGAAGATCTTCCACGACTAAGATGAGGCGCCTGAGGAAGTTCTCCTGCATCTGGGTGAAGTAATGCTTCAACTCAAGGCTTCCTCCTCGAGTTCATCAAGATGTTGCTCAGCCTCGTGGCGTTCCCCATCCTCGGACTAATGGGCAATCTTCAGGGCTAAGCGGCACCCTTCTAAACTAAATTTTTGTATGTTGGAATTTTTGCTTATTTTATACTTACTTCCAAGTTCCTGGGTATTTACATTATCGCTATATCAGGAATTTTAGAAATCTAGACCGGTTCAATAGTCTCACTAGTATAGTTAGAATTCATAATCTTGATCAAACTTTATGGACAACTCACTTATACCATTTGAAACATGACATGTCCATTTAGCCCTCTGTGTCGCGTATCCAACGTGGGGACAGGGATTCATGAGGATACGTGTCGGACACAGATTTGGGACATGTCATGTGCAGAGGACACATCCCAAATCCGTGTTCGACACTTTCCTTGCACGTGTCCCAATTTCAGGACACTTGTGATGCATAGAAAAGGTCTCGGGCTCACGTTTTCTCATGCAAGTTAGAGTTGAGAGGTGTTTTGGTGTGCAATTGATGGTTATATTTCCCTACTAATGTTATTTAAAGAGGTCCCCATCCCCTCCATTTCACTCACCCCAGTAATTAATGGTAATATTAAATTCTTAAAGTAAAAGGATGAATGTATCATTTTACTTAAATTTTTAACATTACCATTAATAGTTTCGAGATGTTTGAGAGTGGTTCCAACCTCATTGGACTTCATATGGAGAAAGTAGAATTTTAGGTCCCATTCAAAATTCAGCAGACTTAACGGTTTCCAGGATTTCAAGATTGGCAGGATTGCAATGTTTCCACTGGACTCTATCATGACGGAATGGAACTGGCATTTAATCAAGAGCACCAAGCCTTTTATGTACCTCGATGTTGGTGGCATTGATTGTTGAACTCTTTTGTCATGACCC
>CBVK0101197718.1:0-12131 GCA_900067695.1 Picea abies | reverse complement strand
ATTTTTCCATACCTGATCTTTCATGTTGTGGCACGCAGATGTAACCCACCTTAACTAGACAAAAATGACGACGATAATAGAAGCGGTGCAAGAAATTTGAATGATTGAAAAGATCTCGTAAGTATCAAACAACCAGGTTTGGAAAGATTTACAGGTATGGACCAGTCTAGATTCTTCACATTTTCACTTTATAAATATCTCTAAACGATTTTAATTTCGATTAAAGGAAATATACCTTCGAGTATTGAACAAGAATGGCTCGGGAGCCTCATTGGGAGATGCAAGAAAATGGGCCAGATGCGAGAGAAACTGGGTCAAAATCAACGAATTATTTTGGAGCTACCTTTAATTGAGAAGTCCTTCTGGACCAAAGACGAGTTTTTTTTTCATCAAATGCATGTATGATTGGACATGGAGAAGAACTATTTCCTATCTCGTCTCATGGATGGATGTTGTAATGAGTAAGAGCTATTAAATCTATTGTTAATTTATCTGATGCAATTTTTTACAGTTCTTTTCTTTAATGATGAACATGAATTGTGGTGTTATTATGTGATGGTTGATTAAAGTTAAGTGAATTATTTTACTTGCCATTATTTATCGCATATGTGTTTTCTTTCTAATGATTTGTATCTCAGTCAGTAATTGGATACTCACATGGTTAACACATTTGTACTAGGCCTGTGGTATGGAATTGTTGTCTGCATGCTTCAGTAGAGGCTTATCCTAAGCTCAGCCTCTTCTCCAGTAGTTAAACATATTCATGTTTAGTTACCTAGTTGGTTTATACTGGATTTCCATCTTATATCAGTCCCACCTGAGAGAAAATACAAAAGGAGAAAATTCCAAATTGAAGGAGATGCCTTTGCAAGAAAACGTAAAGCTCATCAATTAACTGGTTGGATCGCAAGATCTGGAGAACCATTCCACTATTAAACACTGCATAGTCTAATTGGGCCTCAATGGCGGGTTTGGATCCTGTTTTTGAATAAAGGGATATAGGACCATTCTACAGAATTGGGACTAGAAGGAGGGCCTAAGGATGAATGGTTGAATGCATATTTCACATAATATTTCAAACAGTTTATAGATTCATAACAATCCACATGCATGGCTAGTCATTCTGAAGACATCCTACACACACTGAGTACTCCTCAAATGACTAACTCACCCTAGCACAAGGAAGAACACTTGTTCCCTGACATACCTTAAGCTCTTCCTCACGAGGAATTAAATCAATTTAGAAGAATCACTAGAGCATACGCCTGACATATCGATGCACTGCCCTTAGTTCTGATACTTCCTCGAAGAAAAAAAAAATAAGCAGACCAATGGTCAAGACCCCTGACCAGGTTTTTGTGCACATAGTAGAAGACCTAATAGATTTTGCAATCACTAAAATTGAACATCCTCTTAATCTGATCCCTGAAATGCCAGTCAATGATGTCTCTGAAGTAGACAATTTTTTATAAGAGGAAGATTTTAACTCCAAATCCGAAGATATGGAAGACAACAATGACCATGATGATCCATAACCTTCCCCGACATCCAGAGAAGTTACTTCCTAAGTTTGATCATGAGACCCCAGGATCGCCTGAAGACCATATCAAGAAATTCATATTATCTATCAGAATGATGAATGTCCAACATGAAGACGTGGTTTGTAGGTTGTCCCCCTACACTTTTGAGAATTTGGCTTCCATGTGGTATTTTAACTTACCTGTAGGATCCATTACTAGTTGGATGAAGTTTCAAAAGGATTTTATGGATAAATTTGCAGAAGAAACTACCACGGGAGCTCTGATGGATGAATTGTTTTCCGCCACCATGAGTTTGAAAGAAAGGGTTAAATATTTCAATCAAAGATTCACAACTATCTTGAAAAAATTCTATCCCAAAGCTAAACCTACTCAGGAGTTGCAAATCAAAGTATATGCTAATGCCCTCCCAACTTCTATTTCCATGTTTGTGAAGAGGGCTTCCAAATGAAACTTGGATGAGAATTTTGAACAAGTCCAACCTCCTCCGAGGAGAGGACTCCTTTTGACTATACCACCAGGGAAACAAGCAGAATAAGTTCTCAAAAAGGGTAATGGAGACATAGAGGACCTACAACAGATGTTCAAGAAGTTATCAATTGAGATCATAGACATAAAAACAAGTGCATGGGAGGGAAACCAAGGCCAAAGGCCCTATAAGCATTTATTTAAAAGGAACCCACCCTTTAAAGCAATTGAACCTCCCCCGGTTAACTTAAATATCAATCTAGGAAATGTAGCATCTGATTCTTTCTATACTTATCACTAGGAAAACCACTCTGAAAGAGACTGCCCTCAATGGGTGCATGCCATGAATTTGATGTCCAATCAGTTTCTAGACGAAGTTTCCCTGACAAAACAACCAAGCGGTTCAGTTATGAATGTTGTTGATTAGGAAGAGATTGATCCACTAGAATATAAATCCATGTTGATATGGGATCCTAACCTAATCATGCCTTTCGATGACTTATTTTAGTCTCAAGAACCACCCGCAGAGGTCTCGGTTGTGAAAACGCACAGTAAGGTTCCACCCATCTCAAAATATCTTGCTACTGCCCAATATTTGGGGGGAAAGATAGCTCCCAACCACCTGAAAGAACATTTTTCTCCCCGAAGAAACCTTATAAATATCCATACACGAGAATCTCCCAAGATGGATTACAACATAGTTGAAGTTTGAAGAATTTGAAGGCAATATATCAGTCATGGACATTTGTAGGATCCCTCAACAAAAGGAATTCATGTTAAAGGCTTTGAAATTGGTAGAAAATTATATGACAAGCACTAACCCAGGAAGAAATCCAATCCCCAAAAACCTAGAGAATGAACCAACTGTGAACACTTCCTCTAAAGATAATAAGGGAAGACATTTTGTCCCACCTTTCCTTTTAACATTTGAAGTCTTCAACATGAACCTCCATAATTGTTTGGTCAATTCAGGAGAATCCTCTAACGTTATGCCACTGTCAATTTGTAAAAAACTAAACACAGTTCCTTTCAAGAGTGATAAACATGTGATACAACTAGACAAAACCTAGGTGAAGGTCATTGGATAACTCAAAGATATAATGGTCATAATAGTGACACATCCTAAGTTTGTTCAAGTGATTGACATCATTATAGTAGACATCCTAGAAGCTTATGGGTTACTACTAAGATGAGATTGGTCTAAGAAGTTAAACAGATACTTTAGTACAGATTGGTGACACATTTGGTTACCATTAAAGGGGCACAAAAATATGATTAGAATTTATAGGGAAAGATATCTGAAACATACGGTCAGTGATCTAGAAACCCTAAATGAACCTTCATCGACAGATTTCCCTATTTTAGGCAATTAATCATGTGATTCCTATTTCAGAAACTTCTCCCCCCTCTCGTCTAATGTCCCTCTCACTCAAAATTGTCAAATGGTGTTTCAAGAGAAATCGTCGATACCAACAAAGGAAGCCCTCTTCTGTTAAGAACATATGCTAGAAATCATGGAACAAAAGATAAGAGAGCAAGAAAGTGATAAGAGAGAGGAAACGAATAAAATTTTCTCACAAATTTGGACCATATACTTTGATAGATATAAATCACAGGAAGGGTCTGGGGCAGGGTGCATCTTCATTGATCCAAAGGGTAAACACCATTTCCTATCCTGTAGACTTGAGTTCGAAGGCACAAACAACACTGCTGAGTATGAAGCTCTAGTACAGGGGTTAAATAAAGCCATAGACTTAAATCTCAAGGAATTGAAGGTTTTTGAAGATTCTGAGATTATCATTAGACAAGTAAGAAATACTATACATTGCAATTCCTTGCACCTAAAGAATTATCAACAGGAAGTGCATAGGTTAATAGAGAATTTTGAAGCTTTAACACATGGTTAAGAAATTATCAAATGATATCATAGACATGAAGAGAAACACAGGGGAAGGAAACCAAGGTCAAAGGCCCTATAATCCTTTCTTTAAAAGAAACCCATCGTTCAAAGCAATTGAAAATCCCCCAGCTAACCTAAATATCGATTTAGGAAATTTAGCATTTGATTCTTTCTGTACTTATCACCAAGAAAATCACTTCGAAAGAGACTTCCCTCAATGGGTGCATGCCATGAATTTATTATCCAATAGGTTCCTAGATGAAGTCTCCTTGATCGAACAACCAAGCGATTCGGTTATGAATGTTGTTGATCAAGAAGAGATAGATCAACCAGAAGATACAACCATGCTGATATAGGATCCTGACCTAATCATGCCTTCTGACGACTTATTTGGGTCTCAAGAAACACCCACAGAGGTCTCGGTTTTGCAAATTTGCAGTAAGGGTTCACCTGTCTCAAAAGATCCTACTACTACCCAAACATCGGGAGGAAGGTCAAACCCTGATAACCCGAAAGCACCTTTTTCTCCGCATAAGAACCCTATAAGTATCCATGGCCGAGAATCGCCCAAAATGGAGTACAACGTAGTTGAAATTTTGAAGAAATTGAAGGCTAATATATCAGTTATGGACATATGTAGAATCCCTTAGTAAAAATACTTCCTGCTACAAGATTTGAAATTAGTAGAAAACCCTACGACAAGCAATGAACAACAAATAAATTTAACGGATCTAGTAAATAAACCAACTGTGAATACCTGCTCGGAAGATAAGAAGGGAAAAGCCTTTGTCCCACTGTTCCTTTTAATGTTTGAAGTTTTCAACAGGAACCTCCACAATTGTTTGGTCGATTCAAGAGCATCTTCCAACGTCATGCCACTGTCTATTTGCAAGAAATTAAATTTCGTTCCTCTCAAAAGCGATAAACATGTAATAGAACTAGACATAACCTAGGTGAAGGTCATGGGAGAAATTAAAGATGTAATGATCAGAATAGCCACGCATCCTAAGTTTGTGCAAGTGATTGACATAATTGTAGTAGATATCCCAGAAGCTTATGGATTGTTATTAAGTCGATATTGGTCTGAGAAGTTAAACAAATACTTTAGCAAAAGCTAGGCACACCTTTGGCTACCGTTGAAGGGATACAAGAATATGATCAGAATTGATAGGGAAAGGTATCTGAAACATACTGTCACTAACCTACAAACCTTGAACGAACCCTCATCGACAGATTTCTCTGTGTTAGGAAATTATTCCTGTGATTCCTACTTCGGAAACTTCTCCCCTCTCTCGTCTGATGTCCCTCTTACTCAAAATTCTGAAATGGTTTTTCAAGAGAAATTGTCGATACCGACAAAGGAAACCCTCTTCTATCAAGAACCTGTGTTAGAAATCACCTAACAAAATATAGGAGAGAAAGAAAGTAATAATAAATAAGAAACAAACAATTTTTGTTCACAAATTTGGACCATATACTTTGATGGATCTAAGTCGCAGGAAGGATCTGGGGCAGGGTACATCCTCATTGATCAAAAAGGTAAACATCATTTCTTATCATGTAGACTTGATTTTGAGTGCAGAAACAACACCGCCGAGTATGAAGCTCTAGTACAAGGGTTAAAGAAAGCCATAGACTTAAACATCAAAGAATTGAAGTTTTTCGGAGACTCAGAGATTATTGTTAGATAAGTAAGGAATACTATATATTGCAATTCCCCACACCTAAAGAATTATCAACATGAAGTGCATAGGTTAATAGAGCGTTTTGAAGCTTTCAATATCACAACGATCCCCAGAGAAAAGAATATCCTTGTTGATTCCCTAGCCACAACTGCTTCAATGTTGTCAACTTTAGAAGATTATGAAGCCTCCTGGTTCACTGTGGATCTACTCTACAAACCATCTGTGCCTAACAAAATTTATAATTGGAAAGTCTTTCAAGGGGATGAACAAATCATAAACTTTCTAACTAACCAAGATAATTATAAGGACTTATCTATTGACGATGAAGTATTCCAAGAACAATCAACGGAAACTGATCCTCAGACAGGTCAACCAACCAACAAATCAAAGTCTCACACAATCTCGAAGGGGATAGCTAACTTAGAAAATCTTTTTGACCTAAAAGAACAATTTAAGGGGCCCAAAAATGCGAATACTGGTAGTTCCTGTCCTATGCATGAAACTGTAAATCTCAGAACCCCAAAAAACCCAAAAAATACAAATCTTGGCAAGACTATATCCAAAGAGGAAAGGAACGCTTATCTCAAACTGTTTAGACAATATCAAGATGTCTTTGCTTGGTCCTACCAAGATCTGAAAACTTACGATACTTGTATCATTCAACACACTATACCATTAAAACCTGAAGTGAAACCCTTCCAACAGAAGCTCTGGAAGTATCATCCATCCCTGGAACCACTCATGTGTTAGGATTTGAAGAAACGTTTAGATGTCAAAATTATCTTCAAGGTAAGACATTCTGCATGGGTAGAAAATTTGGTTCTGGTGAGAAAAAAGTCTAGATAAATCCACCTATGCATAGATTTTAGAAACCATAAAAGAGATTCAGAAAATGACAACTACCCAGTACCACCGATGGAGCAACTCTTGTAGACCATGTCTTGTTCTCATATTTTTTCTCTACTAGACAGTTTCTCGGGTTACAACCAAGTTCTGGTTTCGGAGGAAGATCGTTTGAAAACTACCTTCCGAATCAAGTGGGGAACTTTCGCTTACAAACGTATGACCTTTGGGTTAATCAACGCAAGGGTAACCTTCCAAAGGGAAATGGATGTATTTTTTCAAGTACTGATCAATAAATGTGTGGTAGTGTATCTGGATGACACAACTGTGTATTCAAAGATCAGAGAGGAACACATCCAATAGTTAACCCAGACTTTCAAAAGGTGTAGAAAATACAGTATATCTTTAAACCCTAAGAAAACTATCTTTGTTGTGGAGGAAAGAAAGCTATTTAGTTCATATTATATCCCAAGCTAGCATTCACATAGAACCTGAGCAAGTCAAAGCTATAACTCAAATCTCGTTACCTCACAACAAAAATACAATGCAATCCTTCTTCGGGAAAATCAATTTTGTAAGAAAATTCACACCTGATTTCGTCGAGACTATTAGACCGTTACAAAAATGATCTGCAAAGATGTTGAATTTAAGTGGGACAATGAATGAAAGGATTCTTTAAGAAATATTAAAACTACTATATCTCAAGCCCCAGTGTTACGAAGTCCCAATTTTAATAGATATTTATTCATTTATACTTTCGCCTCTGACCAATCGTTAGCCACAGTATTGACTTCAAAGGACAATGACAAAAATGAGGCCCCATTGTCATTCATGAGTACTAACCTCCAAGGAGCCAAAATAAACTATCCTGCTATAGATAAACATGCTTATGCAGTTTATAAAGTAGTAAAACATTTCGGATCTTACATCTTGAAGAACCATACCAAAGTAACCATGCCTCGCCCTGCTGTCCGATCCCTGTTTACTCAACAGGAGATGGGGGAAAGAAGAGGGAACTGGATGGCAGTAGTCCAAGAATTTGATCTAGATATAAAAACTACTAAACTATTTAAGGGACAAGGATTATGCAAACTGGCAGCTAAGGCCCAGGACCAAGTAAATCAAGACCCTAGATGGGAGAATGAAATGGCATTATGGTGTGGTGAGGCCTCATACATTTCCCCAGGGAAAGAGTCTTGGTATGAGAAATTGACTTATCTCCTACATCATGGGACTTTCCCAGAAGACCTAAACCCCAGGGAAAGGAGAGCTCTCAAGTTAAAATCTACACAATATCGCTTCATAAATTCGATACTCTTCCAGATAAATTATGATGGGGTACTTTTAAGATGTCTCGAATGTGAGGGAACTCCATGATGGCCTTGCCAGTGGACATTTTGCAGGAGACACTACTGCTCATAAGATACTGAGAGTTGGCTACTATTGGACAACTTTGTTCAAGGATGCTCACACCTACTCTAGAAACTGTAAAACTTGTCAAATAAGTGTTGGGAGAGAGAAGAGAGCAGTAGTCCCATTCTAATCGGTGATTGTTTCTAGGCCTTTTGAGAAATTGGGGTAAGATATCATAGAATAAATTACACCAAGTTAGTCAATACATCATAAGTACATACTTACTGCCACCGATTATTTCACGAAATGGGTAGAATTCATTCCTCTAACCCATGTAAACGAGAAGGTGGTAATCCAATTCATAGAACAACAACTAATCACAAGGTTCGGTGTCCCTTATGTTCTTGTTTTCGATAATGTAGCCTATTTTTATTCCACCTTATTAACAGATTTTTCCCTAGATAAAGGAATAATAATTAGATACTCTGCAAATTACTATCCATAGGGAAACAGAGTGGCAAAATAAAATAATAAAAACCTAGTAAAAATATTGAAGAAAACAATTGCAAATAACCAGAGGAATTGGCATAATCTACTCCACAACACTTTATGGGCCGATAGGGTCACACCTAAGGAAGCTATAGGAAATTCCCCATACTTTCTGATATACGAAAAAGAATCCATTGTCCTGAACAAGATTTATCTTCCATCTCTTCAACCTGACCAAGATTCCATAGGACAACCTTCATCGATCATACAACAAAGAATTGACACTCTGCATGCTGGAAGAAGAAAGGGAAAAATATAAATCAAAATTAATAGCCCACCAGCAGATTGTTAAAATATGGTTTGACAATAATAAGGCTAAAGAGAATAATTTTGAAGTATGAGACTTAGTCCTAAAATGGGACAGAGCAAACGAGCCCAAAGGAAAACATTCTAAGTTTTAGAAACTATGGCTCAGACCTTTTTAAATGGTCGAGAAGATTGGGGTAGGCACATATCGGTTACAGAATCTGAGGGGGAAACCTGACACCCTCCTGGTAAATGGCCAAGCCCTAAAACAATATTTCCATTAAATCTAAAAAAAAAAAATTATGTTTTGTGTGCGTATTTTCATGATTTTGTGTCTAGCTAGGTCGATTGTGAAATGCACTTTTTTGTTTGTTTATTTTTTTGTTTTCCTTTTTCTATTTGGACTTCTATGATTTTGAATATTGTGTTTAGCAAGACAATGGTTGAATTCAAATCATGCAACAGAGTGAACTCTTTTCCTAATTCATCGCTCACATACAAACAAGAGAAGCGTTGGGGAACCGACAACTATGTTGAGGGGATCTCTATCTAACCTACACAGATGAACAACTTTGGAGAAATGTCAGAAGTGTCTTCTTAGTGGTTTGGTAAGAACTTAAGGGAAAGAAGGAAAGATGGAAAGGACTACATGCACCGTAGAGACAAAGCTAGTAAGTTTCACCTTAACCATCTCATTTTGAAAAATAACAGACATCATCCTCTCCTACTCACTCAGGGCATTCTACCAAAATAAAATTGACTTTATCAAATGAAATAATATTAGGAGAGGGTATGTAGATAACTTTGTTGGGGCTATGGATGCTCACTAGAAGCAGAGAAAGGTCTGTGATGTCGGGGTTACTCCGTCGGGGCTATGGATGCTCGCTGACAGTGGAGCAACACCGTAGCAAGTGAGCAAAGGTAACTAAAGGCTTCATGCCAGTGAATGATTTACTATATTTTTGTAAAAAGGCCGTGATTCAGGATTATAGGAAACGAAGGATGAATGAAGGTTGAAAACCCCACAGGCAGACCTAGAAGCATCAACTAGAGAATTTCAAATGCAAAGGTAAAAAGAGGCTCTGATTTAAAAAACCAGTTAAGTTATCCACCATATTTTTCATCAGTCGAATCTGAAGGAGGAACAAAGATTTTTTTTTCTCCCAGTAAGTTGCCATTTGTTGAGCACTCAACACACCCTAACAATTCTATGTCAAATTTTACTTTTTGGGTACCACTTGATCTTTTTGCACTGTCCAATTCATCTTCATTGTAAAAAATGTTTCCTTTTCTTATCATTTCTTGACTTTCATTAAGTCTTCCAAAGTTTTCTTGAATCTATGAAAACTCATGAATCAAAAGAAAAAGACTTAATGCTTAAATAAGGAATCAGCAGCCAAAACACTCTCCCCAACGCGCTCAAAGATTTGGCATCGGAAGGAATTAAAGGATGAAAGAAAATCACTTGAAAAAACGTAGTTGTTGAGCGTCGATTTTCATCAGCATCGATAGAAGGAAGTTTTCTTTCACGATGAGCATCATACAAGGATATTTCTGACAACCATTCCCCTTTGGCATCGGTAAAAGGCTAAAAGAGTAAAACAAAGAAAGAAATGATATCATCGATAGCCAATACCCGATGCTCTTAGTAAAATCAGAGAAGATCAAATCATGATGAACATCCATACCACGTTAAAGTTTTTCCCCTATCACCGACTTCCGAAACATTTTTTACGTCGGGAGTTTTGAGGACGCTAACCCAAAGGAAACTACGCAATAGGTTTATCCCTGGATGCCGATTTCCGATACATTTTCGGCATCGACAATCCTAGGTTTAGTTTAGAGCGCATAAATTGAATAAATTCCTGAGTCCAACCAATACCCATGAGCTAAGTCATTGGTCTTCAGTGCCACGTCAAAACCGTATGATGAATTCGATCGGTGTCAAAGGTTTTTCGTAGAAGGGTATCAATGAAAAATACAAAGTAACTTGGAGCACCACTGAGCATAAATTCAGAGCTAACTTGCAAGAAATACGGTTTGTCTGAATGGAACAAACAAGGAGGCGTTGCATAGTGAATCCCAAGCTCAAAAAATATGTTCCAAATGAGACAAGAAAATATGGACAAAGAACACAAGAGATACATACGCAAAGAAAAGAAATGAAGCATCCAACCGCTACAACCACAATCCTTTCATCAAAGTTTCAAGAATTTATATTAGATTTCCATCGAGCTCATATTACATACAAAATACATTGTCAACACCTTTTGGCCAACCAACTCGGCTTACATTAAGAATGGGAAAATTTTCAAAAAACTATCAAGTTTTGTGCCACATTTCAGAATACAAAATAGAGTTCGTTAATCATGCCTCTTCTGGGCACTAACAAGCTCTACGTGGACTTTATCACGGGCTACTTCGCATTCCCTGAGATGTTTTCATATTCAATTCTTTCGAAGCCCTTTTCACTTCGCGCAACTGCACGATTGTATCTTGCACTTCCTAGAGTTGTCTCTTGAGCCATATCACATTCCCTTCATGACCTTGTGATGCTGGCACCTCAAGGGTATTTTCCAATAATTGTTGTCTTAATTCTCTATTTTCCTGGTAGAGTTTGGCAATGGTGAGTTCTCAGTTGTGCCTGCTTCAGCTGCTGAGTCAACTCTCAAACGTTAGAACTCATGGCATCTGTCCTCCTTGTTCAACTCCCTCTCCCCTGAATTGTGGCTTTGACAGGCTCTAGCCGGATAACGCACATAAGTAATTCCTCGATGGTCGATCTTACACATGACTCGCTTGGGATTTGGTTTTCCCTAGCCTCCTTATTCTTCCTTGGCCTTCCCCTTTTTTGGGTTATCTATTGTTGCAAAGGCGTGGATTCCAACATCCTTCCTTTTGGCACAACATCTTCCACTTTAGCCTCTGCACGGTGTGATGCCATTGTTTCTATGTACAGATAGGAACCTCCCTTTGAAGCCTCGGGAATGCCTACTGCGAGTAAGAACGAATCCCATGCATTTTGGGTCTCAATCCTAGCACTTCGACTGCCTCACATGCCCCATCCTATGTTTTGAGGGGTTCCCATGGTGCGATAAAGTATCTATCTTATGCGTCAGGAACTTGATGAGGGACCAAAGAAAAAAGAAAAAAAAATAGATTAGACTAGGCTCGCGATATGAATTACCAGTAGTGCATAAGCTTGGCTGGTGAGTAGAGCACATGCAAAACATCCACGATTTATAACAGAGTGGTCAGTGGGTGGAAACGTGTTAGGGAACACTGGATCCCTGGCAAATGTTTGAATCAAACTGGACATTTTCTGTGGCACATCCACGTGATAAGCATGTTCTTAGGTGTGTGAGATGAATCCAATAGGAATTGTAGAAATTTTGTGGTACGATCACCTTGATTTTTCAATCCCCCAACCTTCATTATGAGTTGATGATGGTTGATACACTTGTTGATGTGACTTATGTTCAAACAACTTACCTCAACATGGGGCACCTAACGACTTCCCTTATGACAAGATCTGACTCTTTTGGAACA
>CBVK0101197688.1:0-11628 GCA_900067695.1 Picea abies | reverse complement strand
GTCTATGAATTTTGTCATTCCCATTTATTGTAAAAGGGCCTTCAGAGCCTCATTGTAACCATCTTCTTGTGAATGCGAGTAGCCGTCACATCTTTTACAGTCTCTGTACATTTCTCTGATTAATAGAAATCATGTATTACTGTATATCTATGTTTATGGTTGCATCTCTAATACATTTATGTTATATTATTGAATATCTGCAATATCTCTGTGCATTTCTTTATTATATCTCCGCTCTCATTTCGTGCCGAAAATAATCTGGATCATATATGTTGTTGATATATGTTTTCATTTAACTGATCATAAATGAAAGCAATAAGTAATGAGTAAATGGTGATTTATAACTAATGATTTTTGTGAAAGGGAATTTTTGAAAAATATTCCTACATTGTTCACCCCTTTCTCAGTGTAGTCGGTGTGTCTAACAAAAAGGATCGAAATGTTTTTTTCATGAGGCTCTCAAAGGTGGATGGAGCATAAAAAGGTGAAAAGGAATCACTAAAAAATCATAATGACCCTCATGTGTTCGGAAGGTTGTCTATTATATGTCTGCTTCTTTCAAATGTATTTAGTGGTAGCCAGAATGTAGGTCAAGTTTGGTGAAAATCTTGGCTCCATGAAGTTCATCCAAGAGACCATCAATAACCAAGATGGGGAATTTGTCTTTGATGGTTAACTTATTAAGAGCCCTAAAATTAGGACACATGCACCAATTACCTTCCTTGTTTAATAACATTACCATTAGTAATGAGCAGGGACTGGTACTGGGATGTATGAATCCAGTCTCCAACGATGCCTAAATGATCTTCTCTATTTCATTATTTTGTCCAAATGGATACCTATAAGGATGCACGTTGGGTGGTATACTATCAAGAATCAGTGAAATACTATGGTTATGCTCCCCTCGTGAAGGTGGTAAACCATGGGGTATTTCAAATACATGTTGATATTTAGAGAAGACCAACTGCAAATCAGGGTGAATCTCTTGTGGGGGGGTGTCCATTACTTGTGTGGTATGAATTGTGCAATAATTCCTTAGTAGCCTTTCTTCAATACAGTTTCCATGCAATGAGAGGTGATATTTTTTGGGGAACTAGATGTTATCCCTTTGAGGGCATGTTTTTTCCCTTCCTTAGTGAAGCTCATGTATAAATCCTTGAAATGCATGGTGATAGGTCCCAAAGTGTGTATTCATTCTGCCCCAAGAGGTACATTGCAAGAACCCATTTTCAATAGAAAACGTGTGAGTTTTGAGATGATACTCATCCATTTGGAGTTTCAAATTTTCAATCTGCCCACCACATTTCATCACATCACCATTGGGAATCATAATTTGAAAATTAGGTATAGAACGGACATAACAATGGGTTTCCTCAACCACTCTCCTATGAATAAAATTGTGGGTGATGCCAATATCAATCAATATAATCACTTTATGGTGCTTAATATAACAAATCAACTTCAATGTTTGGGGTGTCAAGAAACCAAATAAGGAATGTAGAGAAATTTGGCATTTCTCACAAGGAGCTTGCAAAGTGTGTTCCTTATCTATAGGAGTGGTGACATCGTCTAAATTTGGTTTAGGAGTGTCTTCATCAGATATTTATTTTGATTGTTCTTGTGGGGATACATACAATTGAAACAATTTGTGTTATTTACATTTGTTCCTTTTAAATATCACCCATCACAATTATAGAAAAGGTGGAGGCGTTGTTGTTTTCCATCTCTTCCTAAGATAACTTGTGGATTATCAATAGCTGCAAGTTGGAGGGGTTGGAGGTAGTTGTCACAGGAGGCTAGTGTGAGAAGTGAATAAAGGTCTCATGATTTGGGCATTGATCACCATATTAGATTCTTTAGATCATTCACAAGATTCAAACTATGATTTTGGGTGCTACATCATGACATGCACTCTAATTCCTCATTGAGACCACTAATAAAACATTCTTTAAAAAATGAATCACATAGGCCCTCTATGTAGATTGTCAATTTATGAAAGGTAATAATATAGTCAATAATTGTTTATGTTTGGCATAATTTTGTTAGTCATCCAAAATAGCGACTGTCATGTTCAAAACAATCATAAAGGACCTACAGAAACTAGGTCCAAGCATTGTAGCCTCCATAACCATTATGATACCATTAAAACCACTACCAACTTTTTGAATCCAATAAGACCTCGACTTCTAGTTTTTGTAGGTCATTAGTGATACCATGGAGAGATAAATAGTTTTCCATTTGGGTAACCCACCCCAAAGGATAAAACCATTAAATTTGTTCATGTTGATCTTTGGAAATAGGTTTCATGAATTTTGTTGTGAAAAGTGTGGGTATGGATTATCTAGAAAGAGCATGTGAGTGGCCTGCAATTTGTTTGATGGGGATTCTCCTTTGTTTTGATTGATGTTTGGATTTAGCATATGGATACCCAAGCGAGAACCCAACACCTTTCCTTGTATGTTCATTGTGGTGGATATGTATTTGAGTGAAGATTCAATGCTAGAAACCTTTGATTCATGTGGTTGGTTCTTAGCGGGTGGGTCCTGGTTTTTGTTCCTCGTGTTTTCCATGTTGAAATTATATACCATGGGACCACCTAAGAAGTTTTTGAAGTGTCATTCCCTACATATATCAATGTGGTCAACAACTTGAAAGTATTCTTTTCAAATATACCACAAATAATTATATTGTTGGGTCAACAAGAAAAAGGTTACTTGAGAGTTAGACCCAAGTAATCAACAAGATGTTGAGATAGGTCTCCCACAATGGTGTTGATAGACCTAAAACCCTTTTCTTTCTATTATGGTAGGAGTATTACTCCTAGTTGAATATTATTGTACTGAAAAAAATTCAAAATTCCTTCTAGATGCAAAGATGTCAGAATTTCCTTAATCGACTGCAAAGGTTAGGGTTTTTAGGGTCCTAATGATGTTAGGATATTTATACACTTGGGATTTAGTTAATATAAAATTAGTATAATGTGTCATTAGGTTAAAGTGTGTTTCTTTAATATGCATTAGTGTGCATTTGTAATTATGTAATATGATGGTCGTGATATGTTCTTACATAGAGTGATTTGATGACTCATATTATCCTCGACCTTAATGGCTACATTGACCCATGTCTTAGCACTCGATTGGTCCATTATCTCTATTTAAAGAGCATGGAGAGTCATTTTTTGATGATCGATTGTGAGAAACTCTCTTGTAATATTTTTCTTTTACATTATTAAATTGCCTCAAGTGGCCACATTGGCTGGGGTAGTGGATGTTTCCCTACATTGGGGTTTTACCACATAAAAAAATCAATGTGTTGATCTCTGATTTGGTTGTGTGAGAAGTTACTAAAGGTGTTCATCCTCTATTGGAATACCCTATTTTGTCGAACATGATATCAAATCATGTTTGAAGACCCACTCCAATTATAGATAGAGATCTTGAAGTCATGTTGTCACATTTCTGGTTTCTGCTATTTTTGTACATTTATGGGCTGAGAGGATTGTTTTTTTTTGTCTAGGAAAATTATTTTAGTTAAAAACTATTTTCATTTCACTCGAAAAGGTTTTTTTTTCCTAAGATACATCCATTTCAATTGGATCAGGAGGTATAAATCCTGAATACACCCTTTTTTAATTTTAATTTTTTTACAGAGATAATATTTTGGTCTGTTCTTTTTATTTATAAGCTGCTACTCTTTTTGGTATATGTATTCTCTTTTCCCTATGTTCTATGCAAAATTGGAAAAACATAAACATAGCAGAAAGTGTTTTCTTGTCTATGTAATCTATTTTCCATGTGCTTAGTACGATCTTAGCAAATTAGAAACAGAGAAAAAACTTGCATTTTCCAAGTAAGCTAATAGAGATCTAACCACATTGTTGTTGTCGAGAAGCAAATCTTTTTTCCTGTGTGAACACATGAAAATAAAAATGAAAATTAGCATGCTCCTTGAGGTGAAGCTCCAACAACAACAACAACCCCCATCCTCCTTCTTAATATTATAATGTGTTTTGCACTAGCTCACCTGGTAGAAAGTTGATTTATTTAGTAAGAGGTTTTGAGTAACTTTTAGTCATTTTTTCCATGCAACTTTAATTTACAAAGTAACTTTATTCTAAAAGTGATTCTCACTTATTCTATAAAAGTGGGTCACTCTATAAACAACTTATTTTGAAAAATGAGGTTATAAGAAAGTTAGTGAAGGAGGGGCATCACCACATAGACTTTCCACAAGGTTCTTTGGTTATCATTTATGCTTCTTTTTTAAAGGGCATAACTTTCACATCTGAAGTCTATTTTCAATGTCGGTTTTTTTCAAACAACCTATATTTTCGAGAAATTTTCATCTAGACCATCCATTTCATCTTCTGAATCCATATTATCTGCATAATTTAATATTTCTCCAAGTAATATTTTTCTTACTAGTACCTTCTACTTCTTGTGGAAATCCCATATGGAGCATGTACTCAGATGTAAAGGATTGTACTAGATCACCTTGGGAAAAGAACAAGAACTTATTGATCCCAAAAAGAAATCCAAATGGGATAATAAGAATGATGAAGCATGTGGACTAATCATAATGTCCATCTCTCATAATTTAAGGTTTCACCTTCAAGGAATTGATGACCCCGATGAAGCTTGGGAAAAGCTTCAAGATATGTTTGGTAAACACAAAATTATTCAATCCTACCATATTGAAAATTAGTTAATGACTTTATGTCCTAATTATTTTCCTTGCATTGAAGATTATTTATCTAAGTTGAAAATTCTCAGACTTTTATGTATAGAATGAAAAATAGATTTGAAGGATGACATATGCATATATGTTATTCTTTCTAAGATTTGTAGTGCATGTTTTTTTTCTTTCTATCTACCTTTTATGCCACTAGAGAATCTCTAGGGATTGATTATAAAGAACCCTCTCTTGAGTATTTTTATGATTCTTTGATTCAAGAGAAAGATAATCTTGTGCAATTTGGATTGATCAACACTACAAGTGCATCCAACAAATACTTAGTGGCCCAACAGAAACATAAATCCAAGAATCCCAAGAAGCAACATCCTCACCACAACAACAATAAAAAAAGGGTACCAAACCCTCTCGACCAGCTTCTTCTCCTAATGGTGACAAAAGAGAAAAATACAAAAGTAATAAGATTGACATACATTACAAGTTTTGTGGGAAGGATGGTCATGTGGATTCTAAATGTTTTATAAAGATGGAATCCTTAGAAGCAATGATGAATAAGCACAACATTAGTATTGAGTCTCCTTCTTCTAACTCCTCTTCTCATGGACATGCACTTTCTGCTTCTGGTTTCTCCTTCAATGCAACTTCTAATTCTTCTTATGAGTGGACTATTGATTTTGGAGCATCTTATAATATGGCTAGGGATAAATCCATATTTTTTTCTCTCAATGAATGTAACACCAAAAAAATATTTGTTGGTAATGATAGATCTCTTAGTGTTATAGGGTCTAAAATAGTTCAGGTAGATAATGGTCATTTCAATGATGTATTATATGTTCCAATTATTTACTAAAACCTTCTATAAATGTATCATATCACTCATTCATGTGAAGGTAAAACCTTAGAGTTTTCACCTCACCTAGTTGTAATAAAGGATTTAAAAGATATTAAGTCTGTCCTAACAACTAGAATTGTTGATGATATTACCAGGTTGTACGAGTTTGACAACTTTGGGTCATCATTTTTTCCATCAGTTTTTGTTGCTCATAGTGATGATTTGAGAAAACTTTGGCATGAGTGGTTTGGTCATCTAAACTATCACTCATTGAAACAACTATGTAATCAACATATGGTGACTTGTCTTCCTCTTGTTTCTTGCAGAGATGGTGTTTTTTCTAGTTGTTTTCTCATACAAAACCATTGGGACAATTTTGAAAAACATGCCTCTTGGCATGCCTCGGCCCCTTTGCAGTTTGTTCACAGTGGTTTTTGTGGTCTACTTTCTTCTCCTTATTTCTCTAGGTGCAAGTATTTCTTAAATTTCATTTATGACTTCTCCAAATGCACTTGGGTTTACTTATTAAAACTTAAGAGTGAAGTTTTTGACAAGTTTTTGGCCTATAAGGCCCTTGTAGAAATACAATCTAGAGATCAACTTCAAAGATTAAGAATGGATAATGGAGGAGAATATGTGAAAAGTAAATTGACAAGTTAGTACATTGCATGGGGAATTTAAATTCAACGTATTGTTCCATGTACACCACAACAAAATGGTTTTGTTGAGAGAAATAATCTCACATTAAAAGAAGTGGCTAATTGTATGATCCAATCTAATGGATTAAGTCTTCATTATTGGGAAGAAATCATCAACTATGAAAATTACATAGTAAATTGCACTCCCACAAGGGCTTTAAAAAATACAACACCAAAAGAAGCATGGACCAACATTAAGCCAAATGTAAGCCGATTTTGTGTCTTTGTTAGTGTAGCATGGGCTCACATTCTTGATGGGAAAAGGAAAGAAATGTAGCCTAAAAGTGAGAAGTGCATTTTTGTTGGATATTCTGAAGATGCCAAAGGCTACCAACTTCTTCAACCTCATTCCAATGAAATTATTATTAGAAGAGATGTTAAATTTGATGAAAATATCTTGGTCTACAAACCTAATTCGGTGTTTGTGCCATATTTGGTGTTTGTGCCATCTTTTGTTCCTATTTTGGTTTCTTATTCATATGATTATGATAGTAAGGATGAAAATCCACCTCTGCCTACGCACCTTCCTCCAGATGAATCCATTAAACATGAACCTACACCAGCACCATGGCTTCCCAGATGGGTCCATTAAACATGAGAAGAAACCGGTAATGTTGCCAGTGATCCTTCATATTAGTGTCGGACATGTTCACAGTTCCAGCAAGCCTCTTCTCTTTTGGCTCAAGTTTCAAAGACTTGTGATCCAGAAACATTTGCGGAAGATTCAAGCCATCTAGATTGGGACACGTCAATGAATGAAGAATATCGTTCCTTAATGGTGAAGGATACTTGGGATATTGTACCTCTTCTAAAAGGAAGAAATATTTTCAAATGTAAATGGGTGTATAGAACTATGTATGTATCAGATGGAAGTGTTGAAAGACACAAGGATCGACTAGTTTCTAAAGGGTTCTCTCAAGTTAAATTCATAAACTACAATGAAACCCTTGGCCCCATAGCCAAAAAAAATTCCATCCATCTTGTTCTATCCCTTGATACCTCATATAAATGGGAGGTCCATCAAATGGATGTTGAATATACCTTATTGCATGGGGATTTGTAAGAATAAATATTTATGCAACAACATCCTCGATATGTCCAAAATGAGTCCAACTTTGTTTTTCACCTTAAGAAATCTCTTTATGATATTAAGAAAACTCTTCGAGTTTGGTATGTCGAAACGGACAACTTTCTTCTTGACACTGGATTTCCTAGATGTCATTCTGAGCCTTATGTCTATACCAAGAAAGTAGAAAGTCATCTCATAGTACCTTTTCTTTATGTTGATGACCTTATCCTCATTGATAGTGACCCTAAACTTTTAACCCATGTGAAAACCATCCTTAAAAAGAAATTTGAAATGACGGACTTAAGTTATTTTCATTATTTCCTTAACCTCCAAGTATTGCAAGTATGCTTGTGACCTTCTTTGACACTTTCACATGGATGATTCTAAACAAGCCCCTTCTCCCTTCAAGTCTAGATTCAAACTTTCCACCACATGTACTACTCCTAAATTTGATACCACTTTGTACCATTAGTTAATTGGTAGCCTCGTATATTTGAATCATATGTGTTCTGATATTTCCTTTTTTGTTGGTCTTGTTTCTCGGTATATGAAAACACCCCATGAAATCCATTGGAAATACATTAAAAGGATACTTCAGTATGTTCGAGTACAATTCAATTATTTTTTTGTTGGTCTTATTTCTTGGTATATGTAAACACCCCATGAAAGCCATTGGAAATCAACTAAAAGGATACTTCGGTATGTTTAGGTACAGTTCAATTTGGGATACATTATAATTTAGGGAGAACACATTTGTTAGTTGGTTTCACTGATTTAGGTTGGGTCGGTGACCCCTGATGATCGAAAGTCTAATATAGTTTATGTTTTCATCCTTGGTTCTAGACCTGTCACTTGTGCTTGTAAGAAACAATAGGTTATCTCTCTTTCTTCATAAGAAGAAGAGTATTGAGCAGTGGTTAGTGAAAGTTAAGAAACCTAGTGGATTTGATAGATCCTTTCAAATTTTGGATTCCAGTAGCAACATCTGACCACCTTCTTTTGTGACAATAAGAGTGTCATCAAGCTCACAAAATATATAGTTCAACATCAGTGCAGAAAACACATCAAGCTACACGTGCACTTCATTAGAAATATCATTCATGATCAAGTTATTGAAGTGTGATTTTTCCTTAAAGAAGATCAAGTTATAGACATTCACAAAGTCTCTTACAGAAGAGAATTTTTCCAAACTTCATTCTATGTTAGGAGTTCAGGAAGTTGTCATTAAGGAGGGATAGGCTATAATTCCTCCTTCCTTTTTCTAATTTGTTTCCTTTGTATCCTTCAATCCCATCCCATGCTGTTCTTAAGGGGGGATGTTAGGATATTTGGACACTTAGGAGTTAGTTAAGAGAAAATTGGTCTAATGTGTTGTTAGTTTAAAGTGTGTTTCTTTAGTATGCATTAGTATGTATTTGTAATTATGTAATCCAAAGGTCACGATATGTTATAGACATAGAGTGATCTGACGTCTCATATTCTCCTTGATCTTAATGGCTACAGTGATCTGTGGCTTAACACACAATTGGTCCATGATCTCTATTCAAATAACATGGAGGGCCATTTGTTGATTATCGATTGTGAGAAAATCTCTTGTAATATTTTTCTTTTGCATTAATAAATTACCTCAAGTGGCCACGTTGGATGGGGTCATGGATGTTTCCCCACATTGGGGTTTTATCACGTAAAAACATCAGTGTGTTGATATATAATATGGTTGTTTGAATGGTTACTGAAGGTGTTCATCCTCTATTTGAATACCATGTGTTGTCAAACAAATGACATATGAGTGTCGAGTGATATAGTCCTTTGATATATAAAAGGGTTTCCAACAATGGTACTATGCCAAATATATCACAACACCAATTAAGGAGGATGGATTGTACCCTTAGTCATACTACCTGATACGTTGGTGTGTAAGAGTGGTTTCCCTTAGTGTTTTTCTCAGTGTACAATAGAAACATGATGACCACATGTTTATGTAAGGTTAGTTTCAAGTTCACCTAAATGGATTCCAATATACCCAAGGGTACATGGAAGACAATTGTGTATATGGGTGTTGTTTGATGTGGTACTACTCAAATGGGTACCAATATAGGTTACAAGGGCATCCAACCAAGTGACATGACTTGTATTTTCTCCATGTATTATTCCCTGGTCGTAGTTTTATCTGTCAAACAATAGATCTATGTGTTATTTAAATATGTCGAAATATGTTTCTAACCTTAAAACAATTGCTAAATTATAGAGGCATGTTGGCTCAAGAAATATATTTGATACCACTTGCAATGTTCCTTACCCTTGAAACCCATCCAAGTATATAGAGAATATAATCACATAAAACTAGATACAAGTGACAATAAGATGAAATATGCAAAAGATACCCTTATATTATGATAATAAAAAGAGAGAAATAAATGTCCATTGTCTTCTTAAGGTGGGGTGACCTTTCACTTGAGTAAAGCTCCAAATAAAAAAATACACGACAAAACATTCCTTAGCCTCATATCTCTTTAAATAGATTATGAACAGTAAAACCCTAACTACTTGTGGTCCCATCACTAATGGGTACCAACTACATGGTGGACCTTATAAAGTGGACCCTTTTACATTAAATAACTATCCACTACTATCTGATGGACCTTATTCAAAGAGGATGGCCACATACATCAATTGACTAACTTGTACATAGATAAAGTAGGGAGGTTAGGGTAAGACCCTAACACATTGTGTTTGGTGTATATTTTAACCTTGTACAATATTTACTGCAAACATATTTTTAGTAAAAGAACAGAAAATATACAATGGAAAATACAAACATTACACAGAGATTTTTCCCCTGGAAACCCAAACCGAGAAAACCAGCATATTCTATATTCATTCATAGTGATACATTGTTTACAATACAATATACATGTAGGAGCCAGTGGAATCCAAAACCCTAACCCAATGGTATATATTAGTCAAAAACCCTAATTCATTAACCGAAAATAGAAAACCATCGACAAAAAACCATGTGTCGAAAAAACGCCCAACAATGGTCAAAAAAATCGAGGCAACACGAAAAACGAGGAAAAATGCGACATGCTTCCCGAGGAAAAAAATTATCGAGGGCGCTGCCCCAGCACCCCCCCTCAAAACTACTTGTGCAAAGAATATAACACATACCCAACATTGGGATCAAAATCAAGAAACCATGGGGTCATGAAGAGCCTCACTTTTTCCAAGAACCGAGGACCCCCATTAATAACCTTCTGATAATCTTTCTTTTTTGGAAGATATATAATAACAAAAATCTTAACATAGAAATGTACCTCACGTAGCTTGGTCCAATTCGTAAAATTCCATTGGTACATATTTTGTGAGCAAGGCCAAAATCCATTGACTATGCATATAATTGCATAATGTTGATAATAAGTTTTATTTTCATTGACTCCCTTATGAAAAACCTCTAGATATAGCACCTTATTAGATTTATCCACAATATAAGGGCTAGGAAACATTGGAAGAAGAGAAAATTGAGAAGTGTTCTTATATTTCACTGCTTTTGAAAAAGAGGCCAACTTTGAAGATGAGGGCCTCCTAGACCACCCTTCTACTCCATGTAAATGTAGTTCCAATATAATTGTCAAACCCTTACTGATATTGTAATTAGACATCTTTGCAAGATCCTCTAATTTTTTACCTCCATAGAGATAGTGCTACTAAGCCATTGGAATCCCTTGATTATACTCCAATTGTGTGACATAATCAATCCCATGCACATAGTGCAAATGTTAAGCAAAATTGAAATTTTAATGGATAGATATATAAACATGGATGTAAGACATATATAAACCATTCAATTTATATAATCCTAATGAATTCATGGAAATCAATTCATAGAAATGTCATAAGAGATATTTCACATATTGTTATAACCCTAAATTGCACTATCTGTGCTTACCTAGCATCAGGCCAACTCATTGCCCTTCATTGCCAAAGCCATGTTGAACAGACTCTTCAGAAACCTCCTAAATTAAGTAGCCCACACCCTAACCTATCATTGGGCGCGTTGGAACGCTGGCAGGCCTTTTGCAGCATGCGTGTGAATGCTGGCTATCCCACTACAGCCCGCGTTTACCTAACAAAGCAAAAAATCAGGAAAGTTTCTGCCAGGACGAGAAGCTTTTTGTCAGTTAACTGGAACTCCCAGCCATGCATGGCCGAGAGTTCGCCTAAAACCCTAGCTCCTTCTAGCCTATAAAAGGAGGGGTAGGGGTACTATTCAAAGGAGGAAAAATCATAGCAAAGAAACTCTGCCAAATTGCCAAGTCCGTTTTGTCCCAACCCTTTAG